>PVJA010011764.1:0-53825 GCA_004027025.1 Myocastor coypus | reverse complement strand
TGTGAGGACAATATGCAATATGTCAACTTTCAAAAAAAAGAAAGGGGAAAAGAAAAAAAAAAGTAATGTTGATTTAAAAGGGTTAATGTTTAATTGTTTGATCAATCTTATATACCTATATGTATTAATCTAAACTGATCTGATGATGAAAATATGTAATATAACCATTGTTAAATTTAAACAATAAAAATATTAAATTAAAAAAATAAAATAAAATATAGTATATTACAGACACAGCCCTACACTGGGTACTAAGTTCTCAGTGACGACAAAAGAAGATACTGTTCCTGAATTTAAATGTGAAAAAATTACAGTATAAAAAAGATACATATTTAGAAAATTCATTTTTTATTACTTTAGATAGATGTATCATAAATTACAAATTATTGGTCAGGCAAACAGCTCAGTGAATTAAAGCAAATGCAAGCAGGTGCAAAGGTGAGGAGTTTGATCCCCGGGGCCTGCTGTACTGTTGTGGTGGCACACACCTGTAATCGCAGTTCTTGGGAGGCTGTAAACAGGAGGATAACAGTGAGTCTGATCTAGGAGTGAGACCTTAAAAACCCTGCGGATCCTTCCCCCAAATAAATAAATAAATAAATAGATAAATAAATAAAATATTTTTTTAAATATTAGCAGGTTGTAACATTGGACTGAATTCCTGCACCAGACACAGGCCAGAGCAAATAAAATCGAATTATCCATGTTAAATATCATATAATAAAACAACTTTTAAGAAAGCACATAAAAAGAGACTGGGGAGATAGCTCAGTGGAATAAGAGCTTTGCCTGGCAAGTGTGAGGGCCTGAGTTCAATCCCCAGTCCTGCAAAAACAAATAAAGCAAGAGTAAGAAAGCACATAGATGAACTACTAGAGGAGACTTAAGCAAGGCCTCTCTGTGTCTTCATTCTTATTTTAAAAAAGAACAATAACCTGAAGTAACTGAACATTAACTAATCAAATTTTATCCTATTGTTCTGCTTCTATCTTCCTACCTAATGAAGCTTCCTTTGCTACCACTGCACATTTGAGGCCCCTATTCTATTTCCTAGAATTTGGGTTGTTCCAACTTATAAATACAGCTTATAAGCCAATAAAAGCTACAACTACATTTATTATTTTATAAAACCATAAAAACACAGTGCACACATTGCTTATTTTCTTTGACAATCAAAATGCAAAATATTTCATGTCTTCCTTTTGCTATACTTCTAAAACTGTGATGTTTTAATTTTATTAAAGAGAAAACAATTTTAAATAATTTCTAGGGGGAAAATTACAAGTCTATATATCATGGCTATAAATGTCTCCTAGAAATATTGAAATAAGATGCCAAGACATATATCTAAGATACAATGTGGTTAAAAAGAGAGGGTAAGCGAGATAGCTTAGTGGACTAAACGCTTGCTTAGGCTAAGCACAGAGGCCAGGGTTGAGTCCCCAGCACCACATGCCACGCCAGCACCGCCCCTCAGCCGGGGTGTGGTGGTGCATGCCTATAATCACAGCACTAAGGAGGCTGAAAACATGAGAGTCACTATGATTCCGACCTGTGTAGTGATACCCTGTACCAAATACACAAAAAAGAAAAAAAAATACAAAATAAAAATAAAAACATTGTAGCTGCTTTGCCTTCAGCCAGGTACCTATTTTCATTCACTACATCTATGCAAAGTACCATAGCAAACATTTTAGCCTGTAAGTTTGAGTATTTTCCTAGTTACAAAATGCTTTGGAGCTGAAGAAAAAATTGTGAGGTACTGAGTGGTCATAGCTTAAGCTGAAGGGTATATTCAGTCAGTAATTCTAATTAGTAACTTCTAATGATGAATACCCTTGCTCTCACCCATAAAACACTTGTCCAAGAAATATGTGACTTCAGGATAAGTTGATGTTCAGTTCACTGCCACATAGAGTTTATTCAGCTCTATTCAGGTATCTTCTTAACTACACCTTCTCATTTATTGTGGGTTGTTTCTTTTTTTTTTTTTCCCAGTAAATCCAAGGTGAATTCAAATGAATAAAATAATGTAAATTAAAGAGCTTGGATGTTTAGTAAAACCTAAGGGAGGTTATTTTCATTGTGTGTCATAACACTGAGTATAATGAAGACAAGACTTTCTCCCCAGTGCTCATTTTGTGTGTTAAATGCTTTAATCATTTTCAGCGTAAGGGCTTGCCTTCATTATCATTGCAATGCTAGGAAGATCTGATGTTGTATTTCTTCCACAATCAATGATAAGTGCAACTTACATTTAGAAAGTGATTTGTATTCAGATGTTTCTAGAGCTCTTTATATGCAATTTTTGTTTGCTCTTGTCGGTTTGTTTATTATAAGCTTCTACCTGACAATTTAAATGAGGTCAATGTTTTATGAACCCCATTGCTTGCCGTATTAGATTTTAAAATAGGTTGGGATCAGGCCAAAAGCTTGGGAAAGCATGTTTAAGCTATAGCTTACAGTTGCAGTTTTATTATTTTTTCTGTCTTTTGTAGGCTTAGAATATTTATTTCCCTCTAGTTTAGAGTATTGCTGAAAGTGTTTTAGTTATTTATTTGTTTAAATCTACTCTACCAGAGGTGCAATGGTTCAAACAAGCTTGAGGGCGTATTGAGTTTGATCTTAATCCTGTTGGTCTTAGGAGAGTTACTTCATCTACACTTAGTTATCTCCTAGCTAAGAAGGGAAAGGAATACTTCTCAGCATATCACTTATAATAAACAAGAAGGCACACGGAAAGGGTCTGATTCCTAATGAATGATGGCTGTTGGCAATGTTACCCAAGGCTCAATGGAGAACCATGTAGACATTAAACAGGGACAAGAGAAGGCCAAAGAGATTCATTCTCAAGCATTACATTATTATGTCTCTGAATCTGACTCTCGCTCTAAAATTTAGAGAAATCAGTCTCAAAGCAGAAAATATAAATTTTATTATCATGGTTTATGCTAGACTATCTGTGATGGGGTAGCATATGATTCTTAGAGAAGCTTCTTATGATACGAAGTGCTAACTGATAATTAATTGCCAGATATGAGGGTATGGTTATCGCATATCATCTTAATCCCAGTAACTCCCACTGTGCCCAAGGATGAAGGATGGCAAACCTAAGAGAACTTTATGAGATTTCCTTAAATGATCAACACATATTGCTCCTTAAGTAACAAACAAATGAGCAATCAAAATAAATTATCTTCAGGATAAAAGCTACAGTAGCTCTAGCTATGCAACCTCTTCTCCAAGCAAGAAGCAAATACTAATGAAAAGCAACAGCAGCTGATGACTTAGAAGAACATTAGCTATGTGTCAAATGTATCTGTTGTACTCGGTTCCTTACATAGATTGTCTTAGTTGGCTTTCACTAAGTGTGAGCTAGAGATTATTTCACCCATGCTACAAAAAAGGGAGGAACAATGAGAGGTGGTGTGAATACTTAAGTCATGAAATAAGACAGCCAATTTGATACCAGTCTTATTCCACATTGCCTACTGAGGCAACACAACAGAGAAGAAGTAGTATATTTGAGAAGTTACCCCCATGCTCTTGAGAACTCCCATGCTCTTCCCCTTCCTTCTGTAAGGACAAGGATCTGGGTCAGCAGCATCTGCTAGAAAGGATAATCAGTATTTACTCCACATATGCATATTGTGCTAAGTGCTCCACTCACCTTCAGTCATTTATTTCACATAGCAAATCAGTAGATATTATTAATCAGACAGATATTATTATTCTCAGTGGGAGAAGGTAAATTTTATTTTTTTTCAAGTTTCAGTTTTTTATTGTTTAAATTTAACAATGGTTATATTACATATTTTCATCATCAGATCAGTTTACATTAATACATATAGGTATATAAGATTGATCAAACAATTAAACATTAACCCTTCTAAATTAACATTACTTTTTTTTTCTTTTCCTCTTTCTTTTCTTTGAAAGTTGACATATTGCTATTGTAAATTTTAGAGAGATCAAGATCATATCATTTATGAGAGTCAGGATGGTGTTAGCTCTCGAATTCAGACCATGTCATGTCAAGAGTTCGTCCTTCTGTTCTTTTTTTTTTTTTTTTTTAATTTAGGACAAGGTCTGCAGGGTCTACAGCATCTCATTACACAGATCAGACTCATAGTGATCCTCCTGTTTTCAGCCTCCCAAGTACTGGGGTTACAGGCAGGGGCCACCACATTCAGTCTGAGTCACCATCTCAGCACTCACCCCAGTCCTGGAGGTGGGGCTAGTATAGCACACTGGGGATTGAACCCCAGACACTGAATTCTGCCTAAGCAGGTGCTTTAGTCCACTGAGCTATTGGGCCAACCCTAAGAGTTTGTGCTTCTAAACAATATGTCACACAAACCCCTGTGTGTTGGAAACATACAAAACAAACAAACAAAAAACAGATTTTTCCTATTTGTATTTGTACCTGTTAGAACATGGCCTGACATAGAGTTGATGTCAGATCAGCCACAATAGTAGAAACTAAAAAAACACTTTGGGGCAGACATTCGAAGCACTTTTTAAAAAGAAAATTGAATAGAATACATAGATAGATAGATAGATAGATAGATAGATTCATTTAATTCTCAGCAATCTGTAAGGAAGATACTGTTACTATCTCTATTTTCAGATAAGAAGACAGATGAATGAAAACTGGAAGAAAGAAATGGAAGAAGCTAAAAAAATGAAACTGAAGGAAGAACATTTCACAATGTGGAAATTACCATATCGGAGCGTGTTCCTTCTGCGAACCTGCTTATCTGTGATACCCAAACGTGTACCATTCAAAATAGATCCCACTGCTTCAGCTTCAACCTGGCACAGAGACAATTAATGACTTTGTATGATTGAGGGTTTCTATTCCACTTGCATCATTAGTCACTGTTCTGATTTAAAATGTCACCAAGGCTCAATAGCATCTCCAGGCACACAGACACAGCTGTGAGATTCTATGCCTGTGATTGTTGAGCTGTTTATCTGACAAACTGCAAAATCACTCTGTGGGTAAAGTTTCAACAAAGCTGTCTGGATGTCGTCTCTGAGAAAGACTGAAGTTGGCAGCTGTAGCTGACACAAGGGGCATCATTCAAGACACAAGCAGACAAGTACTAGAGGAAAAGGAGCAGAGACAATGACAGAGCCTAATCTAGCCAGGTAGAAGCTTTAGACTGAGGGGTCACTAGAACAAGAGAAGGGGCACCCTGGAGTGCAAAGGTACTGAGCAAGCTGTGTGCCCTTCTCCTGCAGCCAGTTGGGATCAGATCTGCCATGCCCATGAGCCAGGTGGAAGCTGGAAGGCAAGGTGTGAAGTTGACCACAGAGACCAATTGCTAACTTAAGAGCACAACACCAAGGGCTGGGGAGATAGCTCAGTAGAATAAGCACTTCCCTGACAATCACAAGGGCTTGAGTTCAATTCCCCAGTTCCGCAAAAAAAAGTATAACACCGAGGTTAACTGTCAACTCCATTAGGCATTCAAACTAATGATCTAGGTGAAGCATCTTAAATTTTTGTGTTTATAAGCTTAGTAATGGAAGATCACATAGGGCTGGACTTTTGGTGTATGTGCTTATTTTGGATTCAGTTGTATTGCTCATGTCTCATTTCTTTTCAATGGATTCTCATCAGATTTCCAGCTGGCATATGGCGGTACTTGCAAATGACAATCATGTTATCTCCACTTTCCTGATATTACAACCTCCTATTTTCATCTCTCAACTTCAAGGACAGTAGAGGTGCATGATCTCTCACCCCAAAAACCTTTGGGACTAGGTGTGTGTTGGTATTCAGAATATTTTAGATTTTCAAAGGATAGCACTCTTTTCTTGTAATAAGGTATTAGGCAGCACCCTTTTGCCAAGCACATTAATATTTCTTCAATAAAAATAAAACAGACGTTCTTAGGAGGGCTAAAGACTAGTAACTCACAACATTTTAAGGAAGGCTTAGCTCCCAAGTGAGCTATAGGATTCCATAAATGCAGGTAAGTGATGCTGGGCACAGAGAGAAACCATGGCTATAATGGGCTACTTTTTTTAGGAAGGAAAAAAAATAGGTAAGACTTGCAATTATATGTAAATGAGGGAAATATTTAAAAAGAATGGAGTTTTATGACTAAAAGAAAAGGGAAGAGTAAGGTAGCACTACTTTTCAAAGAAGCAGAAACTCAGCCCACACATTTTAAACAAATGAAAAGTCCCATCCTTAAAGATAATCCTAAACTTTTAATTCCCGGAACTAGGGAAGCTTGCAGTACGCTATACTACAGCACTTGAGGCATTTATCTGATGGCCGTACTAGCCATGAGCTCTACCAGGATAAACCTCTCATGTTATCAGGACTATCTCATCATTTAATTACCTTTGCTTTCCTGTAAATATATGTCATGTGACCTACATCCACCTGCAGCTATTTAGTAAACGGGCTTTTGGCCTGAGAATGTAGCTCAGTGGCAAAGTGCTCGCCTATCATAGGCTAAGGCCCTGAGTTCAATCCTCAACATTGCAACAGAAAGGAGGAAGATCGAGGGAGACAAAAAGAGGGAGAGGAAGATGTGACTTTTGGGGGCTTCATTCATCTGGCACACAAAGAAGATACTGAGCAGAAAAAGAAAAGATAGCCACCTTGGGCCATATCTATGCAGCATGGCTCAACAATTCCATGACAGATGAGCTGAATGAAAATCTAAAACCCATGACAAACTTGGCAATCTGTGCAAGGTGGCCATATCTATGCAGCATGGCTCAACAATTCCATGACAGATGAGCTGAATGAGAATCTAAAACCCATGACAAACTTGGCAATCTGTGCAAGGTGGCTCAAGCATGCCTCAGTTTCTCAGATTGACTGTAGAAAGCAAGCAAAAGCTTGGAAACATGGACTTTCCCAAAAGAAACCTGCAGGTCTTCCAAATTCTATATTTGAAACTGTAGACTGCCTATGATGGGTTAAATTAGTGCTCAACTTGTGTAGGAATTCCCTGCTGAACAGAGGCAATCGGTTCTGAACATAGAAGACCCACCTGAGGATTGCCGTCAGAACAAAACTCAAAGAATAGGAGGAAGAAATTCTTGCTGGTTTTCCTTGAAAGGGCCTCACTCCAGAATCCCGGAGGATTCCAGAAGCTCCAAATAGCATCTTCACTCATGTTCACCTCCTACTCTCAGAGGAGGAGAGGCTGCTCAGCGTTGGCTGCTGTTCTCTTCAGCAGAGTTCCAGTCTTCACCCTCATGTGGACATTGTCTCTGGGCTCTCAGCACAGACTGTCCAGCCTTCAACTCTAGCCCATGGGCTTCCCAGTGCAGGCCTTCAGTCTTCTGTTGCTCCCAGATTCTCTGATGGGGCTTCACATGGGATATTGCTGTGGACTCCAGGCCTTGGCTGGATTCATATGGGACATTGTTGTGGGATCTGGGCCCTTGGTTGGATTCTTCTGCTCTCCTGAGCCTGGATATATCCCTTGCACTCTTTTGCATTCGACTTTTTGGGTGAATATTATAGAATATTCCTATCAATTATGGGTCCTGTATTAACCCTGGCTATAACACTACCCCACCTGAGAAAGCTGCTCGGCAGAAATCTCTAACCTCCCTAGCTCATTGCTCTACTTCAGAAAGCAATGTCTGTCTCCACATCAACAACATGCTTGTGGTCCTGCCCTTTCTCCTCTTTTCATTATGTCCATATCAGTCTTTCTCAGTGCCCACTTCCTCCTATCCTTCTAACTGCACAAGCAACTTCCCTCCTGCAGGTTATAGACACCAAGTACCATCTTATTGCCCCTCAGAGCCAGTGCGTCCAAAATCAACGTCACCCCAACTTCACAGCATCATGCATCTTCTTGACTTTTTATTAGTATAGATTTGCATTACACAGTGGTTAGGTTTGTCATGCAGAGTTGGTATAGGTTTTGTTTTCTGAGATAGAGTCTCATCATGCAGTTTCAGGCTGGTCTTGAACTCACTAAATCAGCTCAAGCTGCCTTTGAACTCATACTGAGCCTCCTGCCTCACCCTCCCTAATGCTGGGATGGTCAGCTTGCACCACTATGCCCACTCTGAGAGTTGACAAATGTGTACAACATATTCCTTTTTTCTTTCTTTTTTTTTATTTTAAGGAAGGGTCTACAGAGTGTTCAGAGTCTCACTACTAGATCAGACTCATACTGATCTGCCTACTTACAGCTTCCCAAGAGCTGGGATTACAGGCATGTATCACTGCACCCAGTCTCAATCGCCGTCTCAGTGTGCCCCGAGGATGGGGCCAGCATGGCATGCTGGGTATCGAATCCCAGTTGCCGCGTCTGTCTAAGCAGGTGCTATAGTCCACTGAGCTATTCGGCCAGCCCTAACATATCTTAATTCTTGTTTGTATCATTGTTTATTTATTTATTTATTTATTTATTTATTTATTTATTTATTTTCTGTACCAGGGATAAAATTCAGGATCTTGTGCTTACCAGGCAGGCACTTATGCTGCTGAGCTATATCCCCGACCCTCTTGTTTGTCCCTTATTCCTGCTTCTTCCACATATCAGTATCTTTCCTATTTATATCTCCATCTTTTCAAATGTTTTCTTCATTCCCTTCCTTCCCCTGGTAATCCCTTCCCTTTGACAAAGATCTCCACACTTCCTATTATTTACTTTGTTTTGCTTTGCATTCATATTTTGTATGTCTCATATAAGAGAAACGATGCAGTATTCAAGCACGTATGGCAACTGAAACAGTACTCAGATGTACAAATGACCAATAAATACATGAAAAAATGTTCAGTATCTCCTGCCACTAGAGAAATACAAATTAAAGTAACACTGAGATTCCATCTTACTCCAAAAGCAATGACTATCAAGAAAACACTTCTTGACTTTCAAACACTTATAAACTGTCATCTCTATTTCCAGAGACAAACATAAAACTCATTACATCTTCAAGAAAAAATCAGGTCCTCAACACCTCTGCATCTTTTAGATTCTTCCAGTTTTCTGCCCAGGCTACCACAATAATCTCTCCATGGATTTCCTTTCCTCCAGCTCATCGGTCACACCAGGAAAACTTTATCAGTTAGGAGTCACATTCCGGTGTAAGAGATCACTGAAAGCCAGCAGCTTAGCAAGATCGAGGTGTATTTTTCTCTCTGCATAGACAGGTTATTTTCTTTTGTTTTGTGCTTCATCATATTTAGACAATGGCTTTTCAAACTTTGAAGACAGCTCTTGGAACTCAAAGCATTATGCTCATTTCTGACGGAAAAAAAAAGGTCTGAGAAAAAGGGCAGTCAACCTACTTCTTAAAGCATTTCCTTGTAAGTGTCCCCAAATAACTATTGTTCAATATACAGTCTAATAGTCCCCTCAATCACAAGGGAGACTAGAAATACAATTTTCAGTGAGCACTTGTCATTCTCTTAAAAATTGAGTTTGAGGTATCGAGAAAGGTGAGGAGAATGTTAAGTAGGAAATATCGAACTGCCATCCTAGAAATTATGAAGTAAATTTGTGATGAAAGGAAACATTCAATGTAGCCCCATTGCCTGCCATGTTAAATATAAATTTGTAGCAAAATGTGCTAACCTTTTCATGATCTTACCCCCGCCGATATTGCCAGCCCTTTCTCCTATTATTCCACAAAGCGCTAGCGCTCAGATTTTAGTGTAACTGTGAGGCACTCGGTGCCATTGTTAAGAGACCTGAGGCTATAGTGGGCCTTGCTGGGGCCCAGGTGCTGCCTTCATAGTCTGCCCCCTGGAGGCTTGCATGCTGTGGGAGGAGCACAAGGTTCTAGAGCAGTGAAGCTCTGCTCACAGCCATTTGCACCCACACGTCTCAGGAGACATCTGGCTACGTGCAGACAAGTTTTAGTCACCATCACATGGTAGGTAAGGATAGGGAAATCATCTTACTGTGGCATATGTGTGAAGAAGCCAGCCATGCTTCTACGTGTCCAATAGGACAAACCCCTACATAGAAGATACAGCTGGCCTCCAATATCAATAGTACTGAGCTTGAGAAACCATCTTTAAAAGATGCCTATACCCCAGAAGGGTGGGATTACGTGTTATTCTAATACTTGCTGCGTTTTCCGGTGTTTGCTACATTAAAACAGGTCCTTATCTTCCTTAGAATTGGCTCTATTAATTGGCATTTTAGCCAAAGATGCAAGTGAGTGAGTACTTACTTGTTTGAGTGCTGTTTAACTTCCCCTACCAAAAGTTCTATTCTTCTTCTGAATTGTCTTATATGCATTGTTATGTCACATATGACCTGCCTTCATTTATATGACAGAAAAAGATTATAAATCAGTTAAGATGAGTATATTTCCCTCATTACCTTGGTCATCCCCATTGTACCTAGTGGAGTGCCTTATTGAAGACACTTTTAGGGCTGGGGAGATAGCTCAGTGGAAAAAGTGCTTGCCTGGCAAGTATGAGGTCCTGAGCTTGATCCCTGGTACCACTAAAAAAGAGAAAGAAAAGAAAATGTTTTTATTCTCAGAGCGCATATATTTTAAATAATTATTTAAACTATTTATATATGCTAATATATAAACTATATTGAATATATATTAAGTTGTCCTACAATTAATTCAACATTTCTTACTTCATTCCTTCCTAACACTACACAACAAAGCAGATTCCGTTTCTCATAAAACCTATCATTTCCACAGGTAGCTTTTAAATGGAGAAGAAAAGGAAGTTTAAAACCCTCACGGAGGCCCGCTGTCTATCACTAAGCTTTCTCTAATTTCTCAGAGCCAGGGTTCATGGACCAGCCCCTGTTTACCTGGCTGGCTGAGATTAAAATGAGTAATAGATACTCTGTGCCTCCAGAACGGCTCCTCATGCATTTTTCATTAAGTCAAACTCCCACTTGGGTCCTCTTTCTAAGGTTCAGACAGAGGTAAGAGAGGTACATGCTTGTTTGTTTACTAGGATTTAAACAGGGTTGCTCTTTTCTCACAAACCATAACAATTTTGTGCTTAAGATGATCTCTCGGAAGGTGAAAACATTGTGTTTGTTTCGCCATCTGTTAAAAGAATATGGATCATTAAAACAGTTTCCCAACTGATTCACATTTCAGAACCTTAATAAAATATATTAGGCAAAGGTCACATGAATAACCTCTTTCCCATAAAAAATACATACATGCATAGGAATACACCTGAAAATGCATCATCCATCCACACATATGTACACATATGCATGCTCATGGCCCACATTGTGAATATACACAAGTATGGGTACACATAGATACATCTGGGCCCCAGGCAGATGCACACACAATAATCGCATGTATACATACATACATATATACACACATATATATACTGTCATATACAAGCATATATACCAATCACACAAATATATGTACACATTCACCTATATACACATGCATATATACATTCATAAGGGGCTGAACAGTGATTCCCAGAAATATGAGATCCAATCCCTAAAATATTACCTTATTTGACAAAAGACTCTTTGCTAATATTGATGATCTGTGTTGAGGAGAGTATCCTGAATTACGCAGCTGGACCCTGACTGCCACTAAGTATTTTCACAGTCTAAGGGTGAGGCAGTGAGAGATTTCACATACAGTAAGGAGAGAAGCTGTGTGGACTCAGAGGCAGAGACAGGAGGGATGTGGCCACTATTCCAGTACTGTCAGCAGGCACCAGAATCTGGAAGAAGCCAGGATGGAATTCTCCCCAAGGCCCACACGGAGAATACTGACTGCCACCACCTGGGTCTCAGCATCGTGATACTGAATTAGGACTTCCAACCTCCAGGACAGTCAAAGAATTAATTCCTATTGTTTTTACCACCAATTTGTGTTAAATAGCTGCCTCAGGAAACCCATGCAACATTTGTCAATATTTACAAATCTGCTCACATATTTGCACATTCATCTGTAGATTAACGAACATTCCCTATGTACACCACCATCAACATACATTAACACACACACACATATACAAGTATCTATGCTTATTAATTATAACTAAATATCCTTGAATACAACCAAAATCTCAAGTTGTGCCCTTTTCAAATAAATATATAAGAAAATAAATGTAAAAATATTAATAATACTGATGCACTACTAACCCTTGAAATGGGAGACTAAATTTTCTCTACACTGGATCTTATATGGAAATGATGACCATCATTAAATGAGGATGTTCATTTAATATGCTAGGCCACTATTCTAATTATTTTATAGGTATAATCACAATACTTAGATACATACAAAAAGCTGAGGTGTGGAGAAATAGTTTGCTCAAGGTCGCAGTGATTGAGCTGTGATATGTTTATACCTAGATTCGATGGCCAGCTCAGCGTTCCCTGGGGCGCAGGGCCGGCACAGCATGTGGTACAGGGATCGGGCTATGTTTTATCTAATAAGAAAAAGAGCCTGTTAACATTGCAGTACATTTCTTCAGTGTAAGAACTCATGTATTTCATTCCACCACGTCTCACCAGTGGCGCTTGCCACTTTGCTTTGAGTCACAGTATCTGTGTTCCTGCTGGAATAAGGGCTCAGTGCATCATCTGACGTCAGATTCACATCTGGTAACAAGTTTTTCTTATCCTGCTGACAGCCACCTACCTTACAGAGCATCGTGCATGGGGCCCTCTGCCAATCGGGGCATGAAACCCGCACTGTGCACACAGGCACCAGCCAACAGTGAGAGAATGCAGCGGGCTTTACAGGCACCAGAGAGACCTGGAGCTCTTCCCTAGCACTGTAACTGAGGTAAGATACAAAGAATAAAAATAGGTAGAGAAGGAACTCTATCCTATTACCTCAGAACTTTGACCCAGATCCCTGTTCAGATCTGTACACAAGGATGTTAATTATTTGACCAAACTTGGAAAATAAGGTTCATGCACCCTAGGTCTGCCTACTGCATCTCATCTCCCTTCAATGCTGAGGCCACCAAATAGGAAGTAACTAAAACTGAGGTATTTTGCAGGATGAACAGAGACATCAGATTACGACGGGTTTTTTTCTATATTTTGTTTCAGATCCTCTAAAGTGATAACTAGAAATTTTTACACCTATAATTACCTCAAGTTCCAGAAAAGTAAAGCCTTATAGACCACCCTAGATGAGATCACCCCTCCCAAACAAGAATCAGAACCACAATGCTCCTCACCCCATGAGGATCTCTCTGGAGCTGTGAAGCTAGGACCAGAATAGAGGTGATGTTCCACTGGACCCTGTTCCACTCCAGCAAGTCCATAAAAACTCGCCTTGTGCTTTCTGTGAGTGGACCTATCTGAACCTCTGTATCAGAGTGCGCCTCCTCTAGGTGCTCAAGCTGGAGGCCTTTGCTTAGTCCTCCTTACCTCTGACTCTGCCTAAGAAATGTATCTGTGCCTCTTGCTAATATATCCAGAAATTATTTTTCCATGATGTGAGTCAAGAACTAACTTGGCTGTCTGAGTGGAGGTCTCCATCTTTTCTTTTTGGGGAGTCCTTCAGACCTCATTTAAGGACATGACCTTGGAAATACTATTATTATAATTCATGTTCCACACATACATAGGTCCCATATTCCAATGCACAAATCAAACACATGCTATGATGGGTACGTGTTTATTTTGAGCCAGGATATTTCTAATAGAATCTTTCTGAAAATGGAATCACTGTACCTATATACAACCATATAGTGCAGCCATGAATAATGGACAACTTATTTTTAGGGAAGATATTCTGAGTATAATGAAAACTACTTTATTAGAAGTACATAGAAAAATTTGAAAAATAAAGCCGGGCATGGTGGCGCATGCCTGTAGTCCCAGGACTTGGGAGGCTGACACAGGAGGACTAATATGAGTTCAAGACCAGCCTGGGCTACACAAGTGAGCTCAAGGCCAGCCTGAACTGCATAGCGAAACCTTGTCTCAAAAAGAAAAAATAAAAATACAAAAAAAACAGGCCTTTCTTGGAAAGTACTTCAAACGCAGAAGTGTTGTTCATCAAAGTTCTTACATAGGACTGAAAGGTTCTTCCTGACGTGCTCAGTGGTGAATATAAAGCACCTGTGCCTCAGTCGATTGTTTATTATTGTTCAACTTTCTCAAAGCTGGTTTTCCCCCTCCCTTTCTTCCAATCTTTTCTCCTTTCCTTCATGTCCATTGTTTATTCCTTAGGTTCAGTTTCTTTCCATTTTACTACATCTATTTTAACATAAGGAGTAAACAATGGAGATGAAGGAAAAGGAGAAAAGATAGAAAGAAAAAGAAGGGGGAGAAGTATGCAAGTACATATACAAGAAAGCTGGGGTAACTGTGGTACTGATTGCCATCAGTCTTTTGAAAGTAGCAGGTAATGTTTAAAGTATTTATTTGCCTAACTCTATATGCTAATATCTATGGTCTGAGCAACTACATTAAGGACAGCAATGTGCAATATAAAAACCACACTTGAATACCTTTCTCTTGTTTATTTATTTATTTATTTTTATTTTAATGAGCAGAATATATTTATTGAGGGAAAGAAAGCTCTTATCCAAGAGAGGGATGGGAGGGGGTTCCTGTCTTAGTTACTTTTTACTTATTGCTAGGACAAACACCTGACAACCAAAATGAGGGAAGGAAAGGTTTATTTAGCTCAGAGGTTTCAGTTCATATTCAGCTGGTCTAAGGATGAGTGGAACAGGGCAGAGAGCATCCAGTTCATGGCAGCGAAACAGCAACAAAATTGTGACAGAGGCAACCGACCAACCAGGGGAGCAGAGAGCAACAGCCTGAGTCTGTTTCTCTATCTCTCTTTATATTATTACATCAGGCTCTCTGCCTTAGCCTATCTGCCTCAGGCCACACCTATAATTCCCAGCAGTATTCAGACCCATAATCCCATCAGTAATAAAACACATAATCCCAGTGACTCATGAGTCAAGTCTCAATCTATAGAAGTCCCCTTCCCATGATTGCATGAGGCTTTGTGGGGACAACTAGACATGAACCATAACAGTTTCCAAGCAGGTTGTCCCTTCTTCTTGTTCTTTCAAATGTGTACCATTTCTAATGTCTCACCAATTATTATTTACTCTCTTTAAAATAAAAAGCACAATGAAAAAAATCAAGGTTTACTCAAAGGAAGAGTTCATATTTAATTGTTTAATCTTGCATGCCTATACCTGGTCATCTTAGCAACAAATCTGAAGATAACAACTGTTATTAATTTTCTATTCTAGTTTTGAAATTCAGTGTCATTTATATTGTATGATGCTTTGTTTCTGCCTTTGTTCTTGTTGTTTTTGTTTTTCCTCTTTAAAATTAAAAAAAAAAAAAAGTTCTGCAAGCTTTGCCATCACTGTAAGACAACTGCCTGATTCTATCTGTTTCACATCATCAATCTCCAACCACGAATCCTACCTGATGGATCCCAAGTTTTCACAATCATTTATCCAGACTCCCTCAGTGTGCTCATTATTTTTGATATGTCACAATTATGTAATCTTATTTGAGTAAGAACAATCTAGTAGATTACTAAATTCGGGGTGTGTCTGGATGATTGACATGCAGACCAACAAACTGAGAGGTGAAGCCGCAGCCTACTTATGAGAGACACCAGCCAACAGGCTTGTGGCACAGAAGGAATGAAAGAAAAGAACTGTGGAAAACCTCCAGTCATTGCCATTGGTCTCATTTATGCAGACTTCCAACCTGGACTCACGTCAGTGCCTGCTGTGAGCTTCCAGGCCTTCGACTTTCAGCTGCTATGCATCCTGTGGCTCACAGAACACAGAAAGTTATTTTAGATTCTGCATCTCACATAGATGGCCACTAACACTGTTCTACTTCCAATCTCATCAGCCTACCTAACCAATTCTTTTCTGTACTTATGCATTAGTTTTATATTGATCTGTTCCTTTACAAACTCCTAACTGATACACTCAGCCACCTTTGCTTAGATGTAACTGCTTACCTCCTTGTCCAAGTAACCCTGGCAATGGTTCAGCCTGGTTCCCCAGTGTCTATGCTCCTTTCCAGGTAGGTACTTCTTTAAAAGCAATTTAAAGTTACCAAAATACCTGGACCCTGCCTTTGTTGACTCTTGTTCTTAAAACCATGTGTTCTTCATGAGCTGTGATCTTTCTCTCATCATAAAGACAACTCCAAAGGTGATTGCTTCATACCACACACAGGAGAAGAGGGTAGTAAGATGGCTTTTGTCTCCAACTCCCCTGATGAGAGAAGAACTTGTCAGCAAAAGCCAGGAGGACTGAGAGAAGAAAGGGCCTGAGGAAGACTCAGGAAGTCTGACAAGCAACAGGAGCCATCATTTGAAAAGTGAGTCAGGTAGGTGAGGAAAGGACAACCTTGTACCTAAAAGAAAGGGCTGGACCAGTGTCCTCTGTCTTCTCTGGGCTTGAAGTAACCAGTCAAGATCCACAAGCAGCTGCCATGGTGTTTTACCCTTACCAATCCTTATTTTGTCTGTGAAAGATATTCACATATAGGGGACAATTTTCACCAGGAACAGAAAAAAGATCACACTAGCAAGTGGAAATTACACATTTATCTAGAATTTGGGGGGAAAGAAATGTAATTTCTGCTTCTCACACAAGGACATCAACTGGGGCATGTCAGTCCTGTAGGAGATGTCACAAGCTTCCTCTACTTCAGAATCTGTAAATCCTTCTGCTGTATCCCACAGGAAATGGAAAGTCCCTAAGATTACATGGACAGAAATTGAGGAAAGGGGTAAATGGGTCCTGGGTGGGGAGAAAGTGCAGTTCTTGTCTGCAGAGGGCCACAATATTTTTCCTGTGTCACTTTCACGCACAAGGAATAGGGGAAATGTGCTGCTTACCCATCACCACAGCCCTCACATATAGTTTTATGCAGTTTTTCCCTTTTTAAAAATAGGATGATTTGCACCACCTGGATGAAACTTTCACAAGCTGCTGGAATACCGCCTGCTACCTGAGGTTTAAAACTAAGCTTTCTGCGCTGCATGCTGTGTGACTCTCTTGCCTTTAAATAGTTATGGGCTGCAGGTGTTTGCTCTGATGACATGTGAACACCTATGAATATTCTTCACATTGAAGGAAAAATGTTCCCACATGATCCTTACCTCACCTGTGAAGTGAGACCTGGGAAGTGTTGAAATAATGTGAGGTAGGAGCCTAGGAAAGAGTTCTTTCTTAATTTTTTTTTTATTTCTAGCCTTTCTCCCTCCTCGCCTTCCTTCCTGCCTCCCCTTCTTCCTTCCTTATTTATAAGCTGAAGAATAAATTCATGGATCAAAGTTATTCTCTCTGTTTTAGGGAAGTCATCAGCTTGAGCCCTCTGGGAATGCAAATGAAAGAAATTTTCACACGGTGTGATTGGAGAAAACCAAACATAGAGACTGTGGGCTGAGATAGTTTGTCTTTGCCAACCTGGCCCCTGTGAAGCTGCTGAGGTTGAATCATACTGAGTTACTGAAAGGATAGGACAAGAAACACTGCCCACTGGGATTATCTTAGTGGGGACACTGTGGTGAGCCTCAGACGTGAAGGTTATGGGTGGGGGACCTCTTGAGCTTGGAGCCTAGAAACATTCTAAGTGTAGAGAAGCAAGCTGATACCTCCCAATGGTGGCCTGGAGTGGCCTGTGTTCCTCTGAACCAAGTATGCAGACATGTAGCAAGCATCTGGCAGGCAAGTTATGAGGCATCTTTTGGCAATGCTTCATTTCACTAACATCTTTGTAATTAACTTTAAACCTTTTCCTCATGCTTTTGTTATTTATTTCTAAGAAAAGGTAGATAAGTGATAGCAGATAGATGGGAAGATAAATACATAGATAGATAGATAGATACATAGATAGATACATACATACATACATAGATAGATAGAGTTACATACATACATACATACATACATAGTAGGTAGCAGACATAGATGCTAGAAAAGGACATTTAACAACATATAAAAACGTTGTGTATTATTAAATGCCTTCCTAAAATGTGATTTACATAATGATTTCCTTGAGAGTTTGAGTAACTAAAATATTTAAATCTAATGAAGTTCAATTAATCCATCATCTGTGACTGCTTAGAAAATGATTGCCAGCATAAATTCAGGGTTTATTGTTTAATTTTTAACATTTAACTTTACATTACAAACAGATTTTGCATGTGGTGCATGATTCAGTTCGGTGTCAATTTCTTCTCCTATAGTTATACAGTTGACTAAGAAATATTTATAGGAAGGGCTTTTCTCCCACCCATTGCAGTTGTCCCTCTGTTATAAAACTGGTAACAGTCAGTGCATGTGCGAGGCTGACTCTGGGGTCTATTTTTCAATTGCCCTATGTGTCTTTGTTGCACTGAAACACTGTCTTTATTTCTGTGGCTTAGTAGACTGTTAGACTGTACATTCCTCCTATTTGTTTTTATTATGTGTATTATGTCATATATATATATATATATGTGTGTGTATATATATATATATGTGTGTGTGTGTATATATATATATATATATATATATATTAGAACAGAATAAATTCAATCCAAGTTATTATCTTGGTTTGAATAGGCTACATTTTTTGAATATTCATATGTATTTTAGAAATGAGTTGGCCAGTATCACACACACACACTCAAATCTCCCGAGATTTTTAAGTCTATCAATTCACGGAGTCTTACTATCTTAAGAGCATTTGTTTATGAGACAAGATGAATATTCCCTTTTCATTAGATCATCTTTAATTCCTCAGAAGAACACACTTTCTAGACTTGAGGTCTTGTCTTTCTTATTCTTTATTCTACTTATTCCCTAAGAACTATGGATTCTTGGTATTTTACTAGATCTAAGATACTAAAGTTGCTTTGTAGTACCAATTTCAGTTTCTAATTGTTCACTGCTAGTTTAGGGAAAAAATTGATTTTATATTGGCATGTACCCACCAACCTTCCTAAAGTCACTTAGAGCACAAGTAATTGATCTATTGTCTCATACTTCTCACCTTTTTATGTGCAGCAGTATCATCTGTGTATAGAGGCACTGTCGCTCTTACCAGTCTTAGTATGCTTTATTTTTCATTCCCTTGTCACATGAAGGTCTCTTATACATTGCTGGTAATGGGCACCCTTATCATGCATCTGAACTCAGAGGCAAAACAACATTTTATCATTAAGTGTCAACTTATGCAGACATACCATATTAGATTTGGGATGTTTCTGTCTAATTCTTCATTGATGAGACTTGGTTTAGCACTTATTCCACTGAGCTATCTCCCCTGCCCCTTGATGAGATTTCTTAAATCACTGCTTTTAAACTTTATCAAATCTTCCTGTATAAATCACAAAACCAAATTTTAAAATTTCTAGGCTAATGAAAAAATATAACAAATTTTGTATATTTCAGGAGATGAACAATTTCATGCCTGTGTGTTTAAAGAAAAAAAAGGTATAGTTACTCTGACCACAAAACAAGTACATAGGTCACCACTATGAGGAATGCAAGAGGAGTTCTTATGAAGCGGTCTACTACCATTAAGAGTGTAAGAGGACACTACCAAACCTTATGGCAACATACTCAACACTTTTGACGAATCCCTTGAAACGTGTAGGAAATCAATGAACACAAGATAAGGTAATGGTCTCAGAAGATTTTACACACAGTATTTTGATGATCACCTGTATCAAATTGCCCTCTAATTTGCATTATGATTTTCCCTTTTACCTATGATCAATCTCTAAATAGTTAAGCAATTTTAATCACATTTACCTTATGTGATTTCTATGTTAGTTATACTCTATTCAGAAAGCATGTGCATTATTATTTCATTTTTTAAAAATTGTTTTATATTTATTATTGTCTAGCATATGCAGATATTTCCTATTGTGTTAATTCCATCAGCACTTAGAAAAAATGTGATTTTGGATTTCCTTAAATAATAGTTCTATATATTTTAACTTGGCTAAACATGTTAAGTGTAACAGGCAAATCTTCCACATCATTAATGATCTTTCTCTGAATATTTTATCTGTAATAGAGGGAAGTATCTTAAATATTTATCTCTGATTGTAAATGGGCATTTTTATTGTTAGGTTTGAAATTTTTTCATACATTTTGAAATATAAATATTTAGAGATAGCTTTTATATATTTTAGTGGGATTGACATTAATCGTTTTGAATGCTCATCTCAGTGTATTCTTTCTGTCTTTACAGAAATAAATTAGAGCTTTTGCAGTTAGTGTTTATATTGTACTTTTATTTTTTACCTCCAGTCTGCTCTTCTGTCAGGCTATTTCCCATCTGTATCTTATTTAAAAACATACATTTAAGTATTGATGTTTTGGGGTCAGGGAGATAGCTCAGTAGAATAAGCGCTTGCCTGGCAAGTGCAGAGTCCTGAGTTCAATCCCCAGTACCACAAAAATAAATAAATAAATTAATTAATTAATTAAAATAAAAAATAAGTATCGATGTTTTGTTTTTTAATACATGTTGCTATCTTATCTTTCAGATGATTGTTTAGACTACATTCAATATAAGTAAGGATATTGTTGAATTTATGTTCACCTTGTTTATATTTTCTGTTTGAATTTGGTCTCCGATACTTCTTTCTTTTGTGTTTCTTTCAAGGACTGTTGATTATTCTTTTTAACTTGCTTAAGTTATTATTTTTAGTAGTTATCCTAAAATTTATACAGGACATCTATCTTTATTATATCTTTCTTAACCAAGTCATTTTAATCACTTATGTTCTCCTTATTATCTCATTATCTTAATTCTTTTTTAGTTCCCTTTTCCACATTATCTTTATTTTTAAAGAGAAAAAATAAAAACAAAGATCCAGAGTTTCAAAATAAGATAGTAGGAAACTAACAATGGTTATTATCTGGCATATTGTTCACATTAAAAAAAAAAAACAGCTGGGAATTGAACTTAGGACCTTGTGCTTGCCAGCAAAGCGCTTATGCTGCTGAGCTATGTCCCTGGCTATATTACATATCGTTATCTTCACAGGGGTTGCTCAGATTACACAACATAGGCATGTAAAATTGGCCAAACTAAGAACAAATCATTCCTTCCATGAACTAATAAAGTTCAAAGTTACTCATTCAGTTTCTTACACTAGGAAAAAATCATGTTTATACATGTGAGCTTTATTTATTTTACTTATATGTGGCCTATAGTTGCATCCATTTTCCTGTAACTGTATGGGAAGCACTTCAAGGAATCACCAACTGGATCTCATCTTATTAAAATGTTTTTTTCTTCTGCAAAATAAATCACCACAGAGTGAAAAGAAAATCCATGGATTTGGAAAGAATTTTAGACAATTAGCCCTGAAACATAGGACATCTATCTAGAACATATAAAAACTGAAGAAAATTGGCCACCCAAATTCAAGAACCCAATTCAGAACTGCGCATTTGAAATAAATATTATATACTTCTCAGATTAATATAAATGACAAATAAATATATGAAAAAAATGTTCAAATTCATTGGTCATTTGAGGGATGCAAATTCAAACAACACTGAGATTCCATCTTACCCTAGGAAAATAAATGACTACCAATAACAAATGCTGGAAGTGCTGTGCAGAATAAAGAACATTCTCCACTGTTGCTGTGAATGTAGAACAGTACAACCACTGAGGAAATCAGTATGAAGATTCCTCAAAAAATTAGGATTTGAAGTCTCATTCAACCCAGCTATTTTCCTTCTTCATATTTTCCCATAAGAATTACAAACATCATGCCACAGCGATATATGTGCACCCCTGCTTATAAGAGTGCAGTTTGTCATAACTAAATCTTGGAAACAACCTAAATGTCCAGCAACCAAGGAATGCACAAAAATGTGTAGTATTTTTATATAACAGAGTACTACTTAACTATAAAGAAGCACATACCTTATTGCTAACCTAAATAATAAACACTGTAAGATATCGTAATTTTCATTTTAAAGAGTCAATATATGCTATCTATACCCATATATGAGTCTTTCGATTGCATTTTATTACCTTAGTTCCTTATTCTTTTTCCAAGATTTCCGTCAGGATTTATTTTTGTCAGCCTGAAGAACTTCCTAATATTTTTTTATACTGAAAATGTGTCAGTGTTAAATTGTCTAATGTTTTCTTTGACTGTAAAGTTTAATCTTCTTCTTTGAAGGATATTTTCATACTTGTATAATAACAGCTTGACTTTTCTGTCTTTTCAGATCTCTAAAGGTGTCACACTTTTGTCTTTTGATTTTGCTAGTCTCTGTATAAAAGCTGTCCACCAAGCTTTATTGTTACTTTATTTTAATATTTCTTACTACTAAGATTTGTCTTTGGTCTCCTGTAACTTGACTAATTTGCCTTTATGTAGCAGATCTTAATGTAAAGATGTTTTAAACGTTTTGGTGAAGATTTATATAACTGTAGTTCCTAAAAAGCCTTACCATTTCTGAAAGGTAAAGAAAAGGAAACTCACAGGCTTCAAACTCAACTAACACAGTTAACATTTTAACAAGAGTATTCTTGACCCTAAGGACAATAATTCTGAAACTCATCTTTAAAAGACAATCCAAAAATGTTGTTTCAGATGGGGAAATAAGTCCCTTAGGAAAAATACAGAAGATTTCAGTCTTTTCAGTTATCATTGTTAGTCCATCTCAGTTGATGTCTACAAAAAAGCAATTCTTGCATGTTAATAAAATGGAGAGACAGAGTTGGTCCTTACTTGGAATTTGCCTACTTGGTAAAATTGATTTGTAAATTTCACTTTTTACTTATGATCTTTTAGGGTCATTTTTGAACATGTAGCTGTGGGGAAAGACTCAAGTTACCTGAGGACTATTTCCAGCAATGGTCAAATGAGGGGATCCTTTGTTTTCATATTTAAAAACAAGTATTCTTTTTACAATCTGCTTAGTGCTAGTTTTTTTTTAATGTAAGCCCATCTTGTTAATGATATTAATGTTAAAAATGGCCCTCAAGCATAAGTATTATGTTCCTAGGTACGTGAAGACAACGAAGTGTCCCCAGAAACTTAATGCATTAGGTAAGGTTCATTCAGCAACACACTGTAGAGCTGTGCTGGCACTGCTGGCTGTGAGTTCAATGGTGAATAGGCAGTATAGTTGAAATAAACTGTGCTTAAACAGAAGTACACATAAAACAAAGCTGTATGCGAATTGACTGACATAAATGTTGTGTTAAAGGAGTACAGGAGCTAAACTGCGGTTCCTTTGGAAGCAAAGGTTCATTATTCATAAATTCAGCATTAGCAGTAATTTTATAGACCATAACTTCCATAAATAATCAGTTGCAAATGGACAAGTCATAAAATTGAACATTAGACAAAATAGGAGTGTTTTCAGACATTAGCTATGAGCTGATGATTGCCTAAGTCAAATGAAAATCAGCTTTGAAAAAATAATTTGTTAATAATGGACTCTGCAAAAACAGATGACTAGAAAAAAATTCTTGAAAAGAATAACAAATCAAATTCCTGTTTCAACTTGTGTTGGTAGAAGAGTGACTTTACTTTTCTAATGCACTTCTGAACTAAAACATATTTACTCTTGAAATAGAGACAAACATCTAGATTTACTATTTCCATTTTTTTAGTCTTTATTCCAATGGAAAGAGGTGTCTTGCAGAGTATAAACTTCTGTGACACCAGGCTATGGAATAAAGGTCACCTGCTTCAAAGTTTAGGTTGGGAGAATTGATTTTTCATTGTCCTGACTCTACTAAGGGAGCACTGAAGAGATGTTCAGAATAGTCACATTCAAAGCAGACCGCTGAGCTGATATGTAGTGCAACTACTTACTAGCTGTGGGTTATCACACACATTGCTTAAATCCTTTTCCCTGAGTTTCCTCACTTATAAGTTGATGAGGGAAATAAGACCTTGAGAGTTGAGAAAAATAAGTTAACAATGATAGAACACTTACAAGAGTGTATCATTTTAATTATTTACGATACAACATCAGTCATTAATGTCCTATTATGATGGCCCTGTATACAAGACAGAAATCTTTACATGGTATGTGAAGGGCTGAATTATCATGCTAAAGAAGACTTAAAAAGAAGAGTAAACTTGGAAGACTACGTTAGACCGTATATTCCTCCTATTTTTCTTTACAATGTATTATATGTCTTAGAGATAAACAATAATTGCTTACTGATCAAATATATATATGTATATATATATATATATATATATATATATACATATATATATATATGAGACAGAATCATTTCAGTCCAAACTTATTATTCTTCCTTATAATAATTGTGCATTATAAATGTGAAATTTACTTTTCTAAAAGCTTAACCTGACTTGTGATTTCCCATAAAATGTACCATAATTCCCACTGCATATATAAAAGTTGAAATCTTGTGTTGAAGTTTGTCTGCAAAGTTATTCTGATTCAGAAATCTTCTTTGTATCACAATAAATAGCTTCCAGAAATATGAGTCAAGAATTTTACCATATTGTACTGAAAGAGAATATAAGGGGTAATGATTTAATTCTGAATAATGTATTGCCAAAATGTCATCATCATTAATATTTAATTGAAAAATGGCAGGAAGTAGAACCCAATACGCTACGCTTATGAACAAGTTAGTAATCAACCTTAAAAATACACTGCAATGGAAATTCAGGAAGGAATGAACAACAGTGTTCTGCGTGACCAACATGTGGAGACTGAGCAAGAACTACAAGGTGAATTTCTGTTCAACAAAGACACTTATAGAGTCATACTTCTCTGAAAATACAATATGCTACTTCAATGGGAGACTGATTAAAAAAAATAAGCCAGAGAAACTCTCCACCTTCTTTAGCTCTAAATTCATCTCTGAGTAGTTTTAATGACTGAAGTGGAAAACTTGGAGAACATGTAAATTAAGGGCAATAGTTTAAAATCAAATTCTGAATCATATCCTTTATGGATAATCATGAATATGCAGTGTGCATGGGCATAATCTCCAAATGCTTTCCAGATAGTAAAAAGGAAATTGAAGTACATAAAGATATTTATGCATCTTAATACACCTTACTTTTTCAAGTAAAAAGATTTTCTTCTAAGCTCTCCAAATAACACAAGTGAGTTGTTAGTTCTACATTTAAAACTTTTGCAAACACAGCAATGGTTTTCATCAGAAAATGAAGGTCAGCTCTAATCTCATTCTTTACAAAAGATGGCATTTACAAAACTGAAATTGATGTAAAATTATCATATGCCCTTCACCATTTCGCTTTTGTGTTAACTTCCTGATTGATTTTTAATCTTCTACTTTCTAAGGTACCAATTAAAAAGGACTAATATCTTACTCTTCTCCATACTGAGACAAAATAACCAACACCTAAAGTTAAAGGAGGAGAGATTTATTCCAGCTCACAGTTTGTAGAGCTTCAGGATGGAGTTAATTGGCTCCGAGGTAAGGTAGTATGGCAGAGAAACAGCTCAGAGAAGCAACAGTAGATGGCAAAGCAGGACAGATGCAAAGCATCCAGCAGTTAAGTAGCAAGGCAGCTTCTCTGTGATCCTTTATATTCCATCCACGCCACCTGCCTTTTGGACAGTGTCACTCAGGAAGATGCTAAACAAATAGTGATGGACTAATCCATATGTCCTCAATCCCAGCATCACACCCTCAGTCCCAGCAACATACCTTCAATTCCAGCAATACGTCCTTAACTCCACATCACACCCTTAACCCCCCAGCACCATGTCCTTACTTCACATTCACTCACCCTAGATCCAGCCACTTCCAAAAGCCCCACCTGTGAGCATAAGAGGCTTTGGGGAGATACCTAGATACAAACCAATAACATGTTACCCCTGACCTTCAAAAGACTCATGTGAATTCACATGAATACCTTTATCCAAAAGGTACTTACTGCATCTTTAGAATAAAGTTCTAACAATTTCAGCATTGATAAAAAGTACAATCCCAAAGCCTCCTCTGAGATTTAAGGCAAATTCTGAGCTGTGAACCTTTCCCCCACCCCACCATAGAAATGGAAAGAAAGTTGATTCCACGTACGATGCCACAGGGCAAACATTCTCACTCTAAAATAGGGGGATACAAAAGGATAGAACCAAAACAAGTCTAACATCCAACACAGAAAACATTAGATCCCATCTTTTCATGTCCAGCATCCCAGGCAGTCTGTGACACGATGTGAATTCTAAAGGCCTTGAGTGGCTCCACCCCTACAGTACAGTCAGTGGTTGTAGCCCTCATGGCTTCTCCCTTGGGCTAGCTTTGCTCACTCCTTGCAGTTGTCCTCAGATGATGCAAACTCCTCACTTCTGCAGCCTTCTGGGATCTTGATGCACCCTCAGCTTCACACTCACAGCTTCACACCCAGGTTCTTAGGGGTGCACTGCCTGACCTTGCAGGCCTCCTTCTAAAATTTGTAAAGAAGCTTTTCTGACCCTTAAACTCTTGTATTCTGCATGCAGCTAAAACTAGCACCATATAGATGATGCCTAGGCCTACTGCCAGCTGGAGCACTAGCCAGGATTCCTTTTCCTTTGGCAGTGGGGGTCAAATGCCTGGATTGCTGAACACTATGAACCCAATCTGAAGGCAAACCTAGGCTGCCAACATTCTTGAACATGATGCCTTGAGGCTCTCCTCTCAAAATAAAATCTTTTCCTTTTGCAAATGCAAAGGTGCAAATCCTGGAATCTTATTGGTTCTTGTCCTGTCTCCAGGCTACGTTTCCTACTGTCCTGTTTTTTCACAGCAATCAAATTCTCCAATACCCTGTCTTTGCAATTTACTATTCTACAAAAGTTTCCTTTCTAGACAAACTCAAAACATTTTAAATCATTTTTCTAGCCTCTTTGCTCTTGATTATCATCATAAATGAGACTAAAATTCCCAACAATAGCTGTGCCACCACCATAGCATTAGACTGATCTGAAATTTCTTCTCCTAGATTAATTAATCCTCTTCCCTTAATCTCACTCTCAGACAAGTCTCTGGATGACATCAAAATGCAGGCACATTTTTCTGCCAAAGTACAGTAAGCATAGTGTTTAGCTTAACAGCTAGTGTAGTCCTTCTTTCCACTGGAATTTCCCTAACCCTGGTCTTTATCTGCTGAATTCCTATCAGCATTCTGGTTTTCTGAGCTCAAAGCAAAATCTCTTATCAACAGCAGCTTAAAGCATCCCAGGGATGCTTCTTCAGCTGACATGTCCAACTCTTTCCAAACTTTTCCCATAAACTAGTCACAAAGTTTTCTGAGCTGTATGGTGAGGTACAGATAGAGCAAGGACCCCACTCCCCTGATACCAAATTCTGTTTTAGTTACTTTTCTCACTGCTGAGATCAAATGCTCAACTCCCAAAGTTAATGGAGGAAAGCTTTATTTAAGTTCATTTTTGCAGTAGTACCAATACATAGTTGGCTGGTAATTAGCAGAGAAGTAGCAAAGAAACTTCTTTATATTCCGACCAGACTGCTACCTTTTGAATAGCATCACTCTCAACTATGCTACACCCATACTGTTGTAATTTACACCCTTAATCCCAGCATCACTCAGTTAATCCACATTCCGATCCCAGCATCACTCAGTTAATCCACATTCCGAACCCTATGTTCAACCACCTCCAAAAAGCCTCACTTCAAGTTCTTGAGAAGAGCCATGTAGATGCAAGTCATAAAAGCTAATTATCAAACTAAACTAGGAACTTGCAATAGAGAACCACTGTTCTGTGATTAAGTAGTCTTATTTCTTGATGCTTATGGCTAGCTTTCAGTCATGAACTAAAGATTAAATACCTAATCTAGATCATGAGGAAGCCTGTATTTGCTTGCTAGAAATAGAATGTTCCCAAAGATGTAATGATGATCATTCAAACACTTAATGTTCACTCATTGAAAGTTTGGATGCAGCTACCTGCCAAGCAGTGAGTCATCACTGTGTTTTATTTTGAGATGCTTTATGCCCGCTAACATATTTGTAGCAGACTCTGCCAAAGCCCACATAACAGCTCTCAGCTCTCAGATTTTCCAATTTCAAAGTCCAATGGCAATGAAAGCACCTATATCTCTCCACCTGAGAGTTAAGCTCATCAGTAGAAGTGAGATCGCCTACATGCCAGGTGGGTAGGGAGTTTTCACCACAGGAAGCAGCTTCCAACTAAAGTGGAAGTTGCTAGATAAATAGCCCAGGTTCCTCTCCAGGCACTGCTCTGGCTGACTTCTCACTTCTCCTGTGAGTCTCTAGAGTTGAGTACCAGTTGCTAAAGGCAATGCACAGTAGTACATTTGTCACCAGAATTTTCTTTCTTCCCTTCCCTCCAGATGTCTTTCCATACCCTCCTGTTAGGACTACCTGGAAAACATCCTTAGATATCAACACTGCAAAATTCAACTGAAGTCATGCCATATTCACATTTGAATTCCAATAAGAGTTTGTTTTTATAAACCTCCTCAATTTTTATGAAGTGATTTTATTTTTAAGCTGTAAAAATAATTATTCACAGACATGAACATATATAATTTACTATATTCAACAACAAAAATGAAAGTCACCAGCATAGTCATATGCAAAAGCATAAAAGAGATATAGAAATAATAGTATGGGTAACTATACTTTTTTTTTTGAAACAGACAAGATTAATCTAGAAGTTTGGAAACCAAGATGTATGATGATTTGGGGGAGAAACAGAAAAAGTTATGGTAAGAGGATTTTCTGAGCACTGTTTCTATTCCACTTCTTGTTCTTGGTTATGGCCACATAGATGTATCAGTTTTGTGCTAATTATCAAGCACTTCCATTTTTTGATGTTTCTTTCAGTTTGTACATTAGTTTTCACTTTTTTTTTTTTTTTTTCAGGACCAGGGTTTGAACTCACAACCTTGCACTTGCCAGGCAGGCACTTGTGCCACAGAGCTATCTCCCCAGCCCCATAAAATTTTATTTTATTTTATTTTAGAAATTAAGTTTAAAATTGGGACTTCTGGGCAGGCAAAATATCTCAGCAGACTACACGCCTGCTTAGGCAAGTGCAGCAACCAGAGTTTCATCCCCAGCACCACATGCCACACCCACCCTGCAACCCAGGGTGTGATGAGTCTATGACTGACTCTGGGCCTGGTGGTACATGCCTGTAATCCCAGCATGAGAGAGGCTGTAAACAGGAGGATTGCGATGCATTCAAGCTGCATAATGAGACTCTACCAAATACATAAATTAGAAAACTTTTTTTTAATTTTTTAAACAATTGGAAATTTTTGAGTGCTTGTTAACCCCCAAAGAATATTTTCTTCTCAAACTCAATTATCTCTTAATAGTATTAAAAAATAAATGAATATTTTAACCCATTACAATATGATTTGTTTTATGTTCTTTCCATGAATCCTCAAGTTGAATATGCCAGGCACAATTATTTTTGAATATATGCGATTGCTCACAAATTGGTGACTAACCACAAATTTCTTAGCATTTTAAGAAAGGCAATCTTGATTTCCTTTTGATTTAAGCTTCATATTCAAATGTTTTCCATTTTCTCATATGTTCTTTGCAAGGATTAATATACTAAACATTATTATCTTCTAATCTTGCATTTAATTTTTATTAGCACATGCTTGCAATACAAATGATTCCGTTTGTTGTAGGTAATTTGTACATGTACATAACACATTTTCAGTTCTTTTTCCTCCTCCCTTTCCCCCACCCCTCTCTTTTGCAAGCAAGAGATTCATTTATTTATCTTACAAGTCATTACAAAGCTAATTATCACAGGATAAGAGGCCAAAAACATAAAATACACAATACAACTATACTAAACCAACATAAACTTTTCATCTGGGGAAGTTATTGTTGTTGTTGCTGATGCTGTTATTGTTGTTTTGTGGAGGGTTTTTCTGAGACCAAGTCTCACTGTGTAGCTTAGGGTGGCCTTGAACTCACTTCATAGCCCAGACTGGCCTTCAACTCATGGAGATTCTCCTGCCTCAGCCTCCTGAGTGCTATGCTTACAGGTATATGCCACCAGACCCCACAAAGTATGCTTTTAGATGCTTTGTCAATAGTGGGTAAAAATAATGTTTTTTCTTTCTTTCTTTTCTTTTTTCTTTTTTTTTTTTTTCGAGATCAGGGTTTTAAACTCAAGACCTTGCATTTGCCAGGCAGGCACTTGTGCCATGGAGCTATCTCCTCAGCAAAAATAACGTTTTTTCAATCATCTCATCTTATAAAGCCTTAAGAAGTCAACAGCCACATTACAGAAAAAAGGGAGGGGGGATCTTTTCTCTCATATTATACCAAAGAAACATCTAAAACCAAACTAAAGAAGAATGTTTTGCCCCAAGCTGCTGAGAAAATGTTTGATAAAAAAAGAGTAGGAAATGAAGTGCTTATATATGTTTCTGTTAATGTCATTCACAATTTTTGAATGCATTATAACAAAATAAATATAAATCATGTACTTGATATAATTTAGGGGTTTCTTCACAGGTAAGTTTGGAAGAAGCCACTTTTCTAACAAGAATGTACTTTACCTTCCTCCTCGAAAAGTTTCCTCTCCCTGTCAGGAGTGTTCTCTGTGCACGGGGCTGCCTGTGTTGGTATCCTGCAGTCTTCTCGTGTCTAGGAACAGACTTGCAGCTTGCAGTGCACTGAAGCAGGTGTGAGCACTTGTTTGGCCCGCCCTGTGCTCCTCAGGCTCTCCGGGCTCATCACTGCAGGGTACAGAGTGCTGGGTGGGCCATGCCCGAGACCCTGGCTTTCTGTCAACTTCCTGGGTAGTGATGAGGGTGGGGCCCAAGGATCACACCGAGAACCGAGGCTCCCTACCCTGCTTTGTAAATCACCAAGTACACAAATCTCCCAAATGGTCATTTATTGTGCGGTCTCTTTGGATAACTTTCCCAGGAAGGAAATTTCCTAGTCTGCATACATTGCTTCAAAATGCTCATTCCTTTCCATTTTCTTTCATTTAATAGATTTTACTTTTAAAAATAATTATTCCAAGCCAGCCAGATAGCTCAGTGGATCAACAAGCCCGCCTAGGCAGGCTCAGGGACCGGAATTCAATCCCAGCATGCCATGTGAGCCCCACCCACAGGGTGCTCTGAGACTGGGTGTGGTGGTACCCATGTAATCCTAGTACTTAGGAGGCTGGAAATAAGAGAATCACTATGAGTCTAATCTATGTAGTGAGACCCTGTACACCCTGTACTAAATACATAAAAAAATAAATGAATCACTATGAGTCTGATCTATGTAGTGAGACCCTGTACACCCTGTACTAAATACATAAAAAAAAAAAGGAAAAAATTTAGTTCTCTTTCCCATCTTGCAAGATGTCAGGCAAAACAACTGAGAAGTCAAGCACTAAAGAGAAGAAAACCAAAGCCAAGACGGCTGCTAGCACTGGTACTGGTAAAAAGGGTAAGGTGAAGGCAAAAAAGTCCAAGAAGGGGCAGCCCCACTGCAGCCAAAATCTTGTCCTGGTTAGAGAAATTGATAGAAATTCCCAATCTGCTATTTATTCCAGAAAGGCTTTGTACAAGAGAAAGTACTCAGCTGCTAAATCAAAGGTTGAGAAGAAAAAGGAGAAAGTTCTTGTTACCATCACAAAACCAGTCAGTGGGAACAAGAACGGAGATACCCAGGTGGTTAAGCTTCAAATATATGCCTAGACACTACCTTACTGAAGATGTGCCCCCGAAGCTCTTGAGCCATGACAAGAAACCCTTCAGTCAGCATGTGAAGAACCTTCAAGCTAGCATCATTCTGGTGCCATTTTGGTCATCCTCACTGGGCATCACAGAGGCAACAGAGAGTGGTCTTCCTGAAGCAGTTGGCCAGTGGCTTGCTACTTGTGACTAGGTCTCTAAGCATTAATTATGTTCCTTTACAAAGAACACACCAGAAATTTGTCATTGCCACCTCTGCAAAATTGATACCAGCAAATTGAAAATCTCCAAACACCTCACTGATGCTTACTTCAAGAAGAAGAAGCTGCGGAAACCCAGAAATCAGGAAGGTGAGATCTTCAACATCAAGGAAGGGAGATACCAGATTTCAGAGCAGTGCAAAACAGATCAAAACGTGGTGCACTCCCAGATTTTAGTAAAAATCAAAGCTGTTCCTCAGCTCCAGAGCTACCTGCCATTTGTTTTTGCTCTGACGATTGCAGTTTAATTCACATAGATTAATGCTCTAAATTTCTTACTAAGAATCTAATTAACTGATACATTTTTAAAACATTATTATTATTATTATTATTATTATTATTATTATTGTTATTCCAAGAAATCTAAGTTCCCTTGCTGTTCACCCTCAATGTACCCATTGCTCTTTCTGTCTTGCAGGGCGCTAACTTCATTTCTTTGAAGAATATTTCTAGTTTGATGTCTTCAGTGTCCCCTTTTTTTATATACAAAGATTTTTGTTGGGACCCAAGGTATCTAGGAGCATCATGCCTATGTCAAAAACACATAACCTTAACTCCATCTTTGTTCTTCTTCATGGCCATGTGCCCTGCCATCTATTTGCATCTTTGTCTTTTCAGTCTCATCGCCGTGTTGTATTCTATGACTCGAAGTTCTTTATTAAATAGCAACAACTTCCTTCCTCTTGTTTACTCATTTTCAGCACCTATTTTCCACAGCTGAGAGATGAGTCATACTTCCTACCCATCTATAAACTGGTAACACCAAATCTGTCTACCACTTTGCTCCCTCTCATTATTAACCCTGAAAGCATGCCATCTTCTCTACCCTGAAAGCCTTTTTCTTTCTCTTCAAAGTAAAGAACCTGTTGCAGTTCTTTCACGTTAGGGTGGCCATGAAAGACAGAGGAGAAGAAGTAGGGAAAGCTGTTATCAGAATAGTCCCCCGGTTTCTCCAGGACCAAGTTTACAATGAAGCTATGCTTAACCCCAGCACAGTGCAGCATAGTGTGTGGTCCTTTATCAGGGCAAGAGTTTCTAGGAGACAAGCAAGTCCTTTGCCTCTCAGGTCCCAAAGGTAGTAGCTATTGTATGATTCACTTAATGTACATCTCCTTCCACTCAGGAAGGGACTATAATCTTGTTTTCCTTACGTCACTCAGAATCTGCACAATCCTGCTATGATAACAGGCAAACCCTGACACTGCAATGGTATAACCATTGAAGATCAGTCTTGGTGGACAGTCTAATGTGTTCGATAGTGGGATGAGGTTTCTCAGGGTTGTTCCTCCTTTCTACCTCTCTGTGGTGCCTGTCTTATTTGTTTATCACTGTGGTAATGTTGCATTGAAAATAGCACAAAGCAGTAAACACATCTATTTCTTATCTGAGTCCATAAATAAGCATTTTTGTTGACTTGTTAAGCAACTCTTTGAAAAATCAAGATACTTTTGAGAAAGTCCAGGTTTTAGATAAAATTTTGACCTTACCTGACCTTCATTCCATTCTAGCAGTCAGCTCAGGCAGAGGTGAAAGTCACTGCACAGTAACGCATGCAAAAACAGAGAAGAACAGAGGTTTTCTTCAGCTCTCCATTTGTAGCATGTGGAAATACTACGTCCCTGACTTGGGGGAGAAATTGGCCCACTTCTGTAGCAGATGAGCTGTATGATCACACAACAAAGGATATGAGATGAGGAGAAGAATTGGGGCAGGGAAGCACCCCCACCTGGGAGTATTCCCTGCAGCTTAGGGAGCAACTTCACATTTGAACCTTGATGGTTCTGGACAGGCTGATCATGGGGACTAGAATAACAGAGATTTCAGAATGGCACACTCCTGTGTGTGCAAAAAGCTGTCATGGGATTGGTGCGTCCCAAGTTTGCCCTTTGGGATAGTGCCCAGGTCAAGGCTCTCTTCCCAAATGCTCACAGACTGCCGGATTGATAAAGGCTCAGACTCAACCATGTCATCCTGGAAGTCTCCATTACATGAGGGACAGGAATGTGGATATGAACTAATGACCACAGATCTGCCTTTTTCCATGCTACTTCATCTCTGACACCGTGGTGCCCTCTTGGGTCTGGAACTTCTCACTGTGTCATTCTCAACCACAAGGCTGAGCTCTGGCTAAATGAAAGGAGAGTCATCCTTTTCCCTGGCATTTTTCTCTTCTCCACTGAGGGAACCACCATAGTAATCTATCATCAAAATCTTACCACCTTCCACTACTTTGAAGAACCTTTTCTATGCTCAAGAGCAGGCCCAAAACACAAGTCATTTTCCCTGGAACCAAGGATCTCACCTCTGCTCCCTTTCTAATGGTTGCTTTCCCTTGGCCTTGATGGCACCCATAGCCACCCATAGCCACCCATAGCCACCCATAGCTACCAGTAGCCACCCATAGCTCATTCCACTCCTTCTGGGTACCAGTGCAACCATCTACACACCTGCTCCCTGCCTCATACAGCCACTGCTGGTCACAGCAAGTGAGGTTGCTCCCTAAACTGCAGTCCGTGTTCTTACTTAATAATGGTCTTTGTAACACACCCTGTGAGTGAACCCAGGAAATCTCCTTTATTCTGATGTAGTATTATCTATCGTGCAAAATAAATGGCCTCAGGATTGGTTGCCAGTGGGCACAAGGTCAGGATGAACATGAGAGACACACTCTAATCCCGAATAGAATGGGTTAATCAAAACCTCTTAGCGTGAAGTCTTAAAACTGACCTCTCCCACAAAGCAATTCTAGGTAAACTGCAACTTACTGAAGACCCATAAAATCTTCAGCAGTTCTTTAGTAGTAGACACAAATACATTTATGTATATATACTTTTGGCAATGTTTGTATGTATATGTTGCCTACTCCAAAGAGGAAAACATCTCCAAGTAAGGAATCCTTTCCTTATTTTCTTTGCTATTGGTGCCATGTTCAATATACCAACCACACAGTATGTCATGGAATTTGAGTATTCTTTTACATATAGATAGAATAATATGATACAAATATTTCATACAGGAATATTTGTATTCATTCCACCCCCCTAAGCACATTGTTTTTATTATGCTGGTCACAAACTCTATTGCTGCAGTAATATGAGGCAATTATCTTAATAAAAAAGTGTCATTTATTCGCACCTATAATATGAATTATTCTGGAATAAGAAGAATCTTTGCTTAATATCATAAAGTCAATTTGAATGAACTTGAAAAAGATTCATATTTCCAATAAATATAGATGGATAGTCAAATTATAGAATGATACATGAAAAATGGGTGAGTAATTACAGACAAAGATAAGCAAAGGAAAGGGATTTAACGTGTATAGTGTGCCTAAGGAGAGTTATGTAGAGAGAAAACATTCTCTCATGCTTTCACAGAGAGCAAACTGGTCAAGCAATGGCCGTGACTCAACCAGATGGCTGACACTGTCAACAGTTCTACAAAGCACTGTACACGGTTTCAAGGTCAATCCTGAGGAGATTTGACTGACCTTGGGAGATACAAAAACTATGTGTTTTGTTATACAGGTCTTGCTTTAACTTGTCCTTAACCATCCAGCAGAAAAGTTTAATTACGAGGCATAAAACATAAACCTAGATTAGTATGCTGAGCTGTAAAAGGCTTAAATCAAGAGCTTCCAACATTGCCAGTTTCACCAGCAACCCACTCCAATTTTGGAACATTGGACTGTGTATACAACTACTTTCTCTTAGTTCGAAGAGAAGAAATTTTTTTTTTTTACCAATATCGATTGGAAAATTCATCACTCTATACCTTGTGCTCTGTATAACTACTACAATGACAGCAATATGCATTGTATCAATTATTGTGAATGTACTACTAACGTGTTTTGAAACAATCATATTGTTATTATTAAAAGTAATAAAAATTTAAAAAGATACAGACAGATGGGAAGATAATTCTACTGAATTCTAAGAGAAAACAAGTGCAACATACATTTGGATATGTATAATACAGATAGACTAAGTCCTAGAGAAAAGAGTACTTAGACTTGAGAGTACACTGTTACTCTCAAATTCAAGCATAAATTAATTATAGATGAAACTAAAGAATAGGTGAAGCTTGATCTTAGGATATTTGCTGATTTAATTCATTTCCTTAGCTTCTGGCCCCTAAGGCATGCACAGTCCAGTGAGGGGAAAACAAACTGCAACTCTGTGTGGCAAGAATCTTATCTCAGAGGGTTGGAAGCTGGACTGAAATACAATTAAGGGGTATAGGTAAGATGTGAGGTTGTAAAGCTGAACTATTTTCTTCCAGGTATCTAACTGAGAGGTGCGAAATAATGTGGAGTAAAAAGAAAGAAAGGTTGAGAGCATTTACTTTTTTCTCATTTTTTAAAAATGATGTCAAGAAGGTGGTTAATAGACTGTTTGAGGAGTGTTAATAAAAGGAGTGATGGAGAAGTTGCAGAATCAAGGGAGGAATGAAAGGGAGCATGAAACAAGTAAACTTGGGAACCACAGAAGCAGATAAGTGAGCAAAGGGGCAGTGCCTCTCATTTGCATCTGTGAAGACCAGCAAAAACAAACAGGAATCAATACTTCACTGAATTCTTCTTCCCTCCATAGGACACAAGCTCCTATTTCTTTATGCCTCAGAAGCCATAGTCACAAAACTCCAAAGTTCTAAAACAAAAAAAAAAGCCAAAATGTGTTGTGCTGCTTCTTGCTTTTATACCTTTCCTACCACCCTTGCCCTTGGCTGAATGTTTTCCCGTGGGCCAGCTATGCTCCTCAAAGTGGACCCAGGACTCAGGTAGCCTCAGAAGAATAAGAAATCTGAGCCTGCTACCACAATTCCTGCTTCCTCCCTAAGAGAAACAAACAACATATAAAATCAAGGAAAACTTACACACCTCCACACTCTACTTTTTTAAATTCTAAGGAAGAAAACTTTATCTCAAACTGTTATCTCAAGAAAATAAGTAAATGATTGGTTAAATGCCTAAGGAAAGTTAAATATATTAACATAATTACTGATAATATATTAACCATTTTTATTTTATTTTTTAAAGACACTCAGGCGGGGCGTGGTGGCGCGCGCCTGTAATCCCAGCACTTGGGAGGCTGAGGCAGGCGGATCAGTGCAAGTTCGAGACTAAAGTGAGCTCAAGGTCAGCCTGAACTGCATAACGAGACCCTGTCTCAAACACACACACAGACACACACACACACACAAAGACACTCAGGAAAATTAAAAGAGGCATTAGAAACAAAACAACTTTACTAAATGAAATAATAGGAATTCAGCACTGTTACAGAACATAATGTTGTCTTCAAGTTAGTTACTAATGTTGTCTTCAAGTTAGCTACTCCAGCAGAGTAGCGTCATTAGAAATCTGGGCAACTCCAATGTCACTCGTTCTAGCTCCATAAGTGTACTTCACCTTCAACGGTGTGTCTCCAGCGACCCACCAGTTTCCTCTTTTCCTCTTTTCCTGTCAGTTCCTCCTCTCCTATTAGTCTGTAAGTAACAACTGCTCTGAGTCCACTCCTTATGAATTTTCAAATGATTGTCACAAGGCTCATGGATCATTTACCTGGATTTTCTAGATTCAAACTTGCAGAAAAAAAGTTAATTGGCTCAACCCATTTTCTCATGTCACCACACAGGTTGCTCATGAACCTGTGAACATCAGACATCAATATTGGACACCTTTGGTCCAAATAATTAGTAGCCAAGTCACATGAAACTAGTAGCCAAGTCACATGAAACTAGTAGCCAAGTCACATGAAACTAGTAGCCAAGTCACATGAAACAAAACAGAATCTTTTGGATACCTGAAAGAAAGAATGTGACTTCAACAAGGTAACTATTTAAGGTGGCTGATTTATCTAACACAAGGTGACCACTGAAGCAGAAGGACCATTGGTGGCTGCACTAGAATGCTAGAAGTCATGAATCAAAATAAACAATTCAGGTCAGCCAGATAGCTCAATGGATTAAAGCACTTGCTTAGGAAGACACCAGGACGGGGGTTCCAGCCCTGGTGTGTCGTGCCAGCCCCACCCCCAGGGCGGGCTGAGACAGCAATTGAGCCTGGGTGTGGTGGCACACTCCTGTAATCCCAGCACTTGGGAGATTGAAAACAGGAGCATCACTATAAATCTGATCTATGTAGTGAGACTCAACAGATCCTGTAGACCCTGTACTAAGTACATTCTAAATAAATAATAAAAATTCTACAGCTAGTATTTCTCTACTAAAACTGAGATAGTAGTGAGTTGTGTAGGAGGCAAGTAAAAGAAAATCTCCTAATAGAATGTGGCTAACTCCTCCCAATTCAAAAGAATGAATAGGAAGCAAGGAAAATGGAAGCCACTCTATTTCTGTTATCAAAGATCATTAAGGCCTGCAGCACCTACTGAATAACCCAAGACATACAAAAGAGAAAGAGCTCACAGTCTGGTGGGGCTACCACTGACACATTGCTTAGCAGCCTGCAGCAAAATCTAGATGAAGCATTCCAAGGCCTGAAACATGGTTCCAGAGAAGACCGTGTGAAGAAATTCACTTTTTGACATTGACAATTATTTTTAAAACAGTAAAAAATGAAAGCTGACTAAAATAGTTGTCACTAACATATGGGGCCATTTCAATTTATATCAATTAAAATTAAATTAAAATCAGTTCATCAGTTGCATTAGCCATATTTCAAATGCTCAATTATACTGTGGTTAGCGATCATCTTAGCCAATTCAGATATAGAATAGTTCCCACAGACCATTAATATAAAATAAGTAATAAATACCAAATTATGTTGATTATTTCAAAAGTTTATTTGGAAAATTCATTTTCAATAACAATGGCGAAAAGGCAAAAACAAAATGGAAAAATAAAAATGATGGAATGTGCTCTGAAGTAGCTATAAAATGTAAAGAGCTGCAGTGATGAAAATAATATTAAAGAGGAATAGAAAAATAGATCAGCACACAATTGGACACACAGATATATATTCACAAAGACATGGAAATTGCAATGTCATGAAATATGTGACTTTCAGTCACTAATACTGCATTAAAATTCTAGTAATAAATTTTGGAAGAAACTAAAATAATGATTAGCTATTTATTTTACATATCAACCAAATTTTTTTCAGATAACATTAAAGGTTAAAGGTCTAAGTTTATTTCAAATAGTATAATAATCTTGAGATGAGAAAGCTGGGAGAGACTTCTCAAAGAAAACCCGAGACCAAGAATAATAGGGATAATTATAGACGCAGAAGAATGTTGAGGTAAAGGCCTGAACTTGCAAGTTAACATGGCTTGCTTTGCAACATGCATGCTAACAACAAAGAAGCCAGCCTCCAAAGATGACTTCAATATTTCCTGAATTTCAAGCATAAGGAGGAAATTCTAAATGAAATCCAAGCAGAAATATGCAGTTCCCACAGGAGAGAACAAATTTACTCAATACTTCTTTGAAAAGTAACAAAAATTGACTGATAAGTAAGCCATAAAAATAACTTCAAATTCCAAGAAGTAGAAACACTGTCATAAACATAGTGACAGCAGCCTAATAAAGTAGAAAAATATTCAAAGTATAAATTTGAAAACCTAATCAGAGCCAGTGAGGTAGCTCAGCAGTCTAAAGCACCAGCCTAGGCAAGCTGAGGTAAGCTTGCAGGGACCTCGATTTGATCCTAACCCCACATTCAGTGCCAGCCCCAAACCCAGGGTGGGCTGAGCCAACCACAGAAAAAGAAGAAAGTATTTGAGAACCCAACAAAATTCAAATTTTATGAAACATTCTTATACTAGGGGGACTATATGATATTTACATATGTAAGTCTGGTTTATTTCACTTATGATTCTATGCTCAAGATTCATCCACTTATATATGTAGTCTTCTACTTTATCATTCTTTATAGTTGAGTAATATTGGAGAAGCATAACACACCTGAATGGAAATCAAGGACTAAAAGGTTAAACAACTAAGTGACTGAAAGCAGAAAACATAGGAAACATGGCAGGAGCAAAATCATGCACAGGATGAATTAGATAATGGTCCTAAGAATTTCCAAAAGGTTTATCACACTGGGGATAGCAATGTGTAACACTAAAACTATGCTTGGAATGCCTATAATTCTGGTCTTTTCCATGGGTGCTGCTTATAATGTAACTTCAGTCACTGCTACACTCTCTCTTTGGTTGGTTTACAAGACAGCAAAAATGGTATTAAATGAGAGTAAGACACTAGGAAAAAATACCACAGGATTTACAGGCTACCATTTTGTACATGCTTAGATTTCTAAATTCCTGTGTAAAAATGTGTAACTGTTTTTTATCACATTCTATAGAGATTTATTAAAATATCAATGATTGATAGATAATACCACTGCTAACTTAAGTCTAACATGTTTGATACTCAGAAAGACAGAGACGTTAAACTCAAGTACCTATGTTATAGAGTAATAGTATCATTAGGCTTTTCTTCTGGAGAGTTGAGAATATAAGTTTACAGAGCAAAAATTGAAGAAAAAGAAGGGCTACAAGGATAGCCCATATTTTGGCCCTAGCCCTTCAAGGTCAGTAAGGTCTCAGGACATAAGAGAACCTGTGCTGTAACATCCTATAACTCAATGGTTTCCCAAATTTTCTGATCAAGGAGATTATGGAGCCATAGAGGAAAGGGATTTAAGATACATAGTGTGCCTAAGGAGAGTCACCTAGAGAGAAAACATTCTCTTGTGCTTTCACAGTGAACAAATTGGTCAAGCAATGGCTGTTACTCATTGGGACAGCTGACACTGACAACAGTTCTACAAAACACTGTACATGGTTTCAAAGTAAACTCTGAGAGAATTTGACTCACCTCAGAAGATACAAAAGTTACATGTTTTGTTATACAGGTCTTGCTTTAACTTGACATTAACCACCCAGCAGAAAAGTTTAACCACAAGGCATAAAATGTAAACCTAGATTAATATACTGAGCTATTAAAAAGCTCAAATAAACAGCTTCCAACATTGCCAGTTCTGCCAATAACCCACTGCGATTATGAAACATTAGATTATGTATACAACTACTTTCACTTGGTTCAATGAGAAGAAATATTTTGTACCAATAATGATTAGAAAAATTATCACATCTACACCCTCACCCTGTGCTCTGTATAACTACTAGCAGGACAGCAATATGCATCATATAAAATACTGGAAGTATACTACTAACATGTTTTGAAACTGTCACATTGTTATTTCTTATTAAATGAAATAAAAAATTTAGGAAACAAAACTACACTCTTCTAAATAATTTGTAGGGCAAAGAATTCAAGGTTATTGATATAGATAGTTTATGAAATAAGAATGAGGCATTTCTGGTTCCTGAGAGATAAAGAAGTAGCTTGGGCTACATCTAAAAGAAAATTTCTAAAAGGAATTTTTAAATATGAAATAAAAAGAAATTTAAAGTAAGAGATTAGATCTAAAGAAGTAATCTATTAGTACTGCTTAGTGGAAAAACAAAGGCGCCATCTTCTGAAATCTTTCACCTGTAATAGAAAACAAGTCCATCCTAGAACTCACCAAAAGGTATACAAGTTGGTGCTCAGAGTCATCACACCTCCTCCTCCATGTAGCCCCAGGTGAAGCCGAGCTTGCAGACAAAAACAAGTAGGTAAAAGCATGTGACAAATGGTATTTCACAAAAATGCTCACTCTATCTATCCGTGCATCCCCATATACTTGTCATACACTGCAATTGATATTTCTCCCACCATGATGTGTGTTCTCTGATATTTCCTCTTGAACTTGCACACAGATTCATGCTTGCTTCAAGTAATGGAGTCGGACAGAAATCATGCTATTTGACTTCTAAGGCTAGGTCAAGAAAGGACTACAACTTTGTCTCTCTTTGTCTCTGTCTCTCTATCTCTCTGTCTGTCTGTCTCTGTTTCTCTCTTTCTCACTCTCTCTCTCTCAGTGAAAAAGAGCAGGTCTACGGTAATATATAAAAAGAAAACTAGAAGTAAAGAGGAAAAACTTAAAAGAATTAGGCTTTGAAAATGTAACTCAAAAATTCAAATACAAAAATCACACAAATTCCAGGATCTTATGAAGTTTACAAAAGATAAGAAATGAACATTAAGAGAGCCGGGCGTGATGGCTCATGCCTGTAATCCCAGCACTCGGGAGGCTGAGGCAGGAGGATTGGTGCGAGTTCGAGACCAGCCTGAGCTACAAAAGTGAACTCAAGGCTGGCCTGAACTGCATAGCGAGACCCTGTCTCAAAAAGACAAAAAAAAAAAAAGAAAAAGAAATGAACATTAAGATATGGAAAATCAAATTAAATGGCAATGTATGCATAACAAAAATTCCAGAAAAGCGAATAAAGAAGATATGATAGGTATTGGAAAATAATTATGCTATATTTCCTTGAATTATATTATAAAAATTTAAATTTGAGATTTATAGAATTCACAATTGAATAGTCAAGAATATTCACATTCTGTTTGTTATAGCAAAATGTCAAAATATCAGTACCACATGTTGTGAATAATTTTTCCAAATTGATTTTCTACATTAACTATATCATTAGAAAAGAAAATATCTTGAAAAGAGCTGTGGAGATAGCTCAGCAGCATGAGTGCCTGCCTTGCAAGCACAAGGTCCTCAGTTTGATCCCCCATGCCATATTGCCATATAAATACAATCCATAGCAATCTTTCCTTACTCAGTCTCTACAGGGTAAATATTTGTTTGACATTCTGTAACACTCTATTCCTATCTCAGAAATTGCTTCTAGCTTGTTAAACATATCCTCACCTACCAGTATGTCAGAAGGTAGATATTACTCAGAATGCATATCACCATCTCAGGGAATTTGTTTTTGTTATTTACAATATGTTTGTTAATTTATGTGTCTTGATCCCACTGAATATTCAGGAACACAGTACAACTTTTCAAGCCTATTCTAAGACTAACCTTGGTCAAAAGCAGCAATATAGGGGGAAATACTATGTGCATCCCAATGACTTGTATGGTATCTGGTATATGGAACATAACCAGAAAAACTGTTGTTATGTTCCATATACCAGCTACCATACAAGTCATAGGAATACACATGGAAGGTAGTTGTGCATTTATTTCTGATATACACAGCAAATGGCATTTATGTCTCTGAAAATTACAGAAATTTGTTTTACAGTGTGTTAATTCACATCATTTTACACCTGCTGTTGTCATCTGCATAATATGTTACATATTCTTTGTCAAAAAAATCAAAAGCTTTACTTTTGACATACTGCTTAAGTTGAAAGAAAATTTTTACTTTCTAATGCTAGATATTGAGAAATTTTAAGTGAAATCTCTCTTTAACTTTGCATTCTAGACTTTACTACAACTGTAAATTACTGAAGTCCAGGAGATATATTTTTCCCTAGCCCTCATTGGATATATGATACAGATTTCTGGCTTTAAAAAGCATTGACTTTTGGCATCTCATAAACTGAAAAGAGAATACAATTGTGTAAGTCATCAAGAAACTAACAGCTTGTCCTTCCTTTGAATTTCAAGTAAGAGTAGTGAATATTGTCATCACATGTGGAAAATTGTCCAAACACTGTTTACATTCAGTGCACCCTTTTGGGAAAGACCACATAAGGATTTCCACCCACGATGATTATTTTAGTTTTCCAATGTTAGGAAAATCTGATCAGGCCCTAGACAATTTTCATACCTTATCGTATTTGTCAAGTGTTTTCCAGTTTTCAGAATATCTTCCCTGTGTCTTCTCACAAGGACATTACATCAGTTCCACAAAGATTATTGTATTTTCTTCTTTGCTAATGAAGATTTGGAGACTCAACCTAAGTCAACACTCCTAAATCAACCACAGTGATACCAACTCGCAATGTCCAGGAAAGCTGCAATGGGGATCGGATTGTCTGAGTCCCTGGGCAGATACACGTTTGAGGGTCCAATGTCTCAAGTCTGCTATGCGCTTCTTTCAGGTGGTACTTCTGAAAATGAGCAAGTCATACCCATGTGAAAAGGTGAAGGGAAAAAAAGAGCACAATATATATCAAGAACAAAGAATTTTCACTTTCTTCTGGGATGTGCTTCCTGTGTGTGATATCAACATGAAGAAGTTCTTTATTTCTATGAAGTATGAACATAATGTTTGTGCCTGTCCCAAATTTGTATGCCAAAATCCTAGCCTCCACGGTGATCTGGTACTAGGAGATAGAGCTTCAGGGACATTAACTAAAGTCATGAGGGTGGAGCTTTTATAAATGGTATTATTGCCCTTATAAACAAAGACCTAAGAATTGTTCTAGCTATCTGCTCTCTGCCGAAGGCCATAAAAGATAAGAGAGGCTGTCTGCAAACCAGGAAATGGATGTTTACGAGACACAGGAGTCACTAATACCTTGATACTGAATATCTCAGTCAACTTAACGGTGAGAAATACTTTTCTATGCTTACAGCTACTAAATTTGGAGGTACTCTAATTTAGGCACACTATAATTTTTAAACTCCTTAGAATTTGAACAGCTAATTGACATCTGTAAAAAGTACAGCCAGCGCTACATAGTTTCTGTCAGGTTCTGATTATCATTAATATGAAATTCTTACCGTGTCCATGTCCCAGGAACCTTGCTATTTTCTATAAATCCCTCTTAATCCTCAATCAGTCAAATGACAGCCTGTTTTCTTTATCCTGGCTTTAATAAGAGGTAAAGTTAAAAAGCCCACTCCTAGCCTCCATGTTCTACACCAGCCGCAATCATGAACACATATTTACATGATCCTGTGCCAAAAGTAGTTTTCATAAGCTGTGAATTGTCCATGATTCAGGTAGGAGAGGAAAGCAGAGTCAGGCGATGCAACTGAGGGATATTTAAACTTTTATGCCCAGAGGAAAATGTGGACATTCATAGAGAAGTTTGTCATGCAAGCACAAGAATAAACATCTTTGCTCAGCTCGTTCACATGCTGCAATAAGAATTAGAAAGGGTCCATGAAGCTGTGTCTAGCTTAGGGAGAGAAGAGTAGCCCCCAACACAAGGAAGAAATTGCATGTGAAGGAACCACCTGCATTTATGATGTCTTCGTGAACTCGGTGGGAAGGACCAGATATGCAGAGGGAACAGAATAATGGCCATTTAAATGCTTTTCTGTTTCTTGACTTTGAGTTTGTAAATTATATGAATTCTGGCATACTCATAATTCTTTAAGAAAATTCCAACAGAGGAAGAATGAAAACTGACTCATCCTGGTTCCGTGGGTTACTTTGCATTCCATTTTGTGTTTGGGGGCAGCCATTGGCAGCGTTCGAGGGCTGTGGTGTCATATGACATATGCCAGGCAGATCAGGCACTAGGTGGGCTGCTCCTGGCTCTTCCTGTTCCCACACCACACAGCTGAGCCCAAGATGTAGTTCCTGTCAACTTCAACCCTCCCGCTGACTCATTCTTGGATTTTCTCTATGAGACTTACATAGAAAACCAGAAATGCCTGGGGCTGCAAAAGCCACTTACTCATTTCAGATGAGCTCAGACACCTGGGCCTCCCAAGACTCTGGTCCATGCACAAAAGAAAAAACTCTTCTAAGAATCGGCAAATAACTACACTGCACTCTTTTCTTTTCTTAAACCTGAGATGGATCCAGGATGGATCTAGGACCTGTACCTCAGCCAGCAGCTACTACTTTCCTCAGAGCTCTTTGGCAAATACACTGTGAAGGCCCAGGTGGAAAATGGTTCTCTCTACCCCAATCTCATTAGTGATGGAGCCCAGTAGAATTTCCACATGATTTCTATATTGCAGATGAAATTTAAGAAGCAAGGACGCCATCACTCAGTACTCATTTCTTGAATACACACAATGAGCTATACACTTGACTCATATCCACTAATAGCTTGAAGGTTAAACTGCTTTGACCACACAATATGTGTTAAATCATGTACATGTAGTTGAGGTACAATAAGAATTAGTCATCACACTCAAAATGTGTAGCCATTCTGAACATTCAGCTATAAAACGCACAACTCTTACATGATGAAATGGAAGAAAGAGAAATACAAGGTCTGCTTTTTTGTTGATGATAATCATTTTTAAAGTTCTCTCCCAACAAAGAGCAACCATTTACAATTTAATATCCTAAATAAGTTAAAAGTTTTAAAGCAATAGATAATCTGTACATGCTAAGGCTTCAAACCCTTCATCCCAAGATTTACACAAATTCATTTTTTTATGGCATGAGGCTATACAGGAAATTAGCCCTATCTCCTAACTGTAGAAAAGCTACAGTATTATATTCTTCTTTGCTACAACCAGACTGATTTACACAGCTTAGACCTTCCACAGTTAAACTAAATAAGCCTGAAAACAGTTATAAATAAATATACATATTAATAAGTCAGCAAGTATAAGATCTTCATGTTTCATACCATCTTCCTCTAGTACAAATGATTTTATTTTCTATTTAAATAGATAAATAGAAAAATGAGATTTTTCCCTTGGCAAGAAAGAAATTGTTTTGTATTATTTACCTAGACTGCATCTGTGTTTCTAAAAAGAATAGTAAATACATTTCTGGAGTGAGACATGTTTCTATGATAATGTGAGTAATGCTTCTTAAACACTTTGGAGATTATTAGAATGCTTTCCAGAAGATGCTGCTGAACTAAACCAGCTTAGCGAGAACACAAGACAGAGATGATAAAGATAAAGATGCTCTTGGACTTTTTCAGTAAGTTGTCATAGAGTGCTGCAACCGGACATCCTCCAAGAAAGCACCACTGAAGGTGAGAGCCAGGCCTATCCAGGGAATGCCTAAGGCAGTCTCGTCCCAGCCCATTCTGCATGGTGTTGGACCAGACTGCCATTTCAAGGCAGGCTCTCAGAATAAGCCACCCAGTTTGACTGACAAATGCTGGATTCATTTTCAGCCTGTCCTGAAAAATTCACAGATCAGCTGTTGTAGCACCTTGCAACCATTGTTCAAACTTTAGCTGGGCAAGCACTACACAAGGGTAACAAAGGAAATAAAATTGCTGATAATTGATAAACAGATTGGGTCTTCCTATAATCTCATCTGAGGGAGATCAGACCTGGGAGAATCATGGCTTAAAGCAAGTCTTCTTAAATCCCCTGGAATTCCACCTTTTGAAAGCATGAAGTATTCATTTGTTCAATAAATATTCATTGGGATGCTATGATGTGCCTCCCGGAAGCGGACGTTTGCATGTGGGAAGGTGGGAAAACAAATAAGTAACTGAAAAGTAATGAATATCCAAATGTGATAATTTACTGCTTGCATAAAAACTATAAATACTACGAATGGAATGAGCAAAGGCCATTAACTTGATATAGTGATCAGAGATTTTGATGAAGAAAGATCATTTGAAAGGAAGTTAGCAAAAAAACAAAAAGAATCAGAAGCAGCCAGCAAATAGAAGATATATGTTTGGAGCAAGAGTAGCCCGTAGTAAGGCACACTGGGAGGGAGATGAAAAGTGTGGCCTTTTCAGAAAATAGAAAGTGTGCATATAGGTTAGATTGCGTTGCCATAATAAAATATGAAACAATGCCAAAGCTTACTAGGGATTTACTTCTCCCAATTCTGGAGGCTGAGAAGTTCTAGGGCAAGGTGCTAGCTGGCCGTTTAGTTTCCCCAGCGAAGGCTCTTGGCTTTAACACAGCTGCAAACTCACGTAGATTTCCTAGAGCTGTGTGAGAGTGGGGACAGTGGGGACATTCATCCTTCAAAATCATGAAATATTCATTCATCCAATAATATTCACAGGGGTGCTATGGCATGCAGAGAGTGAAGGAATAACATGACAAAGAGAGAGAAGAAATAAACTCTCCGGTGACTTTGTAAAAGGTATTAATTCAATCATAAGTGTTCTACCCTCTTGATTTATCTAAGTCTAATTATAATCCAAGGACATTTTCATTAAAAATAGGACTAAATATATGAATTTTAAAGAGGATAAATCAACACTGAAATTCTGTCAAACTATAGAAACCATGGCCCATTGATGATGGAATGTGAACTAGCACTAACACTATGGAAATTTCTCCAAATATCTGAAGTAGGAATCCATGGGCCAATGAGATAGCTCAGTAGTCTAAAGCATCTGCTTAGGCACGCTTAGATAGCTGCAGGTGACCACAGTTTGATTCCCGACATGCCATGCCATGCCATGCCAGCCACGCCCTCAGGCTGTGCCAGCCAAAAACCAAAATAAAATAAGATAAAATATATATCCACCTGATTCAGCCATTCCTCTTCTGGGTATTAGCCCTGAAGTGATAAAGACACCATATTCGAGTGATCTCTGTGTTCCCATGTTCATGGTAGCACAAATCATAATACCAAACTGTGGAGGAGAACACTCATCCACAAATGGGAGGATAAAGAGAATGTGATGTTTGTACACAATGGAATAGTATTGTGTCATAAAGAAAGATAAATTTGAGTCATTTGTAAGAAAATAGATGCATTTAGAATCTATAATTTTGTTTGTTTGTGTTTTGTGATACCAGAGATCAAACGCAGGACCTTGTACTTGCCAGGCAGGTGCTTAAGCCACCGGGCTATAGCCCTGGCCCTTAAATCTACAATGTTAAGGGGAAGAAATCAGACATACAGGCTTGAGTAGTATATGGCTTATCTTATATGAAAAGGGCAAAGTATAAATAATTCAAACAAAAAATAAAAGGTAGACAATAAAAAAGAAGAAGATAGATCCTTGGCAAATGGCAAAGAGACTAAGATACAATGAGGGTGAAGGGGGAAAAAAATTAAGAAGTGTCCTGTACATGCAACAGCTACCCACAATGAATGCACTCATTATGTACTGCAAGCACATATTAACTTTTTAAAAATTCAGTAAATAGCAATGAGTTTGGCTAGATTCTAGGGAGTGAGGGTGACAGTGGCAGGAGCCAGGCCAGTGCTGGGATTACAGGTGCAGCCACCATGCCTGGACTCTGTGGGGCCTCAGCATCCCCAGGGACACAGCCCGTGTGGCATCTGGTGCCGGGGATCGAACCTCAGTCCCTGAACTTGCCCAAGCAGGAGCTTAGTCTGCTATCTTGCCAAGAGTGAGTTTTGGTGGAGTTGGTACCAGTATGTAGCCTGCCTTAATTCATTTTTCTATCCCCTTACCCCACTCTCTCCTCCTCCTCTTGATTGCCTTCCCCTTTGAGGATGATCTATTTGCCTGTTCCCCTCACCTTTAATTGTTCCCTTTATCTACACATTGGATTTTTGCAATATTTAAGCTTATTTATTTGTTTAATCTAAGAACGAGAAAAAAATGTAACCAGAAAAACTTTGTGTGCCATGAGAAGTTATTGTAGTTGAATTCTCCAGGAAGCAAATTAGCACAGAGGATTTTTAGGGAATGTCCTTGAGATTAATACCTGTTGAAAAAAAGACAGGAGGTAGAACTGGGAGGAGGCTGAGCTATAATGCAATCTAATAACTTCAGCTGTCCACCCCCTGGAGCCAATGTAGCCAATAAGAGGGGCCCTGGCTGGGTCATCGCAGCCAGGCCTTTTCACTCCCGCATCCATCAGGCGCTGAAGACGATTGTGGCAAACAAGATCACACCTGATCCCAGGGCACTCTCTGCAACTGAGGAGCCCTGGTCAGGCAGACAGCAGAAGTCTGTCTGCTGATAGCAATTCCAGGAGCTGGGCAATTAGGCCTTTCTAGCTAGGGAACACAAGAAGGACATCTCAGTGTGCACCACAGAACCCAGGAGGGATTTTTAAGTATAAGAGTGATACTCCTTGATTCATTGCATCTATCAACTCTAAAATACACATTTTGCAGATTTGAATATTGCCACACTTGGAACGTGTCATATCACCACTGGCATCATCTAATCTTTGTTCATCAAAGAGTTGCCTCTCTATGCACTAACATCAGTAGTGCATGTGCTGTAAGTGACTGATCTAAAATGCTTAGCCTGGACTCACTATATGCACCACTCCTTTAGTACCCAGGAACTAAATGTTTGTAAGAAAGAAGGAGGAGGTGGTACATGACCCAAATTTAGCACCATTCCGGAATGTCAAAGCAAGAATCCAAAATAGTTGATCTAAGGGTCAGGGAGATAGCTCAGTGGCATAAACATCTTCCTGGCAAACCCAAAGTTCTGCGTTTTATCCCCCTGTGTAGAGGATCTACAGAATTGTAAAACCAGATTAAGTGCTGGCGCAGGCAATTTTTAGTCCGGTGACCCCTTTCAAATGCATCCTATTAGAGGGATACATGCATACCCATGTTTATAATAGCACAATTCATAACAGCTCTACCTTGGAAGTGATATACGTGTCTATCAACAGATGAATGGATAAAGAATATGTGGTCTTTGCACACAGAGAAATACTACTCAGTCATAAAAGAAGATAAACTTGAGTCCTGTAGGAAAATGGGTGCACCTTGAAGCTATAAGTTAAATAAATCAATCAAATAAGCTTAAATATTACATGGTTTCTTTTATATGAGAAACCCAAAGTGTAAAAAATAGAAAAATTAAGAATGAGAGAAGTAGGCAAATAGATCATTCTCAAAGGGGAACGCAATCAAGAGGTGGAGAGACAAACATGAATCTGGTTTTATATGTCTAAGAAAATCAAGGTAATATTTAACGTCACAGAACAAAAAACAGAATGTATTCTCTAAGCATAGCTACTGCTTTTTCTGTGTAGATGAGCTTGGCACTGTGTCTAACTATTACAGGTTGATCTAAAACATTTTTCTGAATGTCTCAAGCTCTTACGTTTGACCTGAGACCATCAGCTAACATGGGGAGGTATTCTGTATCTACTTATTAGAAAACAGTGGCCCAAGTATTAGCATTGAGTAGAAACAGACTGATTTCAAGAAAAAAAATTCAAATACTGTTTTCAGAAACGATTCCTGCCATCTGGACAGATTTTCCATGCCCACTAAAAATGAAGTAGCCTGCCAGAATCCACTTTGAATTTATTCATAACTTCATTTTTATATTTTCTTATTTGTTGTCTATTTAAATAAAAATGAATTTCAGCTTCAGGAAGGATCTTCAAATGTGCTATTTAATATAGAATCATACTTGGCATATGACAGGGACTCAATATTCATTGAATGAATGAATCTTCAGTTCAAGTATGGGAAGAACATTTATTCATAATATACACAAATAGGTAACTTACTGATTAACTCCTAGGAATATACAACAGATATTTAATAAGCCTTTCCAAAAGAACAGAAGTAGCAAAAACATTTCCCTGTTTGTCTCATAGGAGTTTAACATGCCACCTTGATTAAGTTGCCCTTAGACTATCTTATAATGTATAATCGGCAAAAATATATAAAGGAGGACTTTGAAGCACCTTTCAAAGTACAACTCCAAAGACATGCCCTAACAGAGATGTTACAAATTTTTTTTAAAGTAGACAAAACTATATTCCAAAGTAAAATGAAATCTTACATTGTTTTACCTTTCTATCCATAGCTGTTATTAGCACTGTTGTTTATGAAAGGGAAAAATTCATTTAAAAAGACAGTCTTTGATTTAAAAAAAAAAAAAGGACATGCAACTATTCTTGGTAAATATATTATTTAGTCACAGGTCAGTATTTTGAATTCATTGAAGGATAGTAGAAGTATGGATTTAGTGCTTTCATTAGTATGCCAAGAATTGGCTGATCTTACATCGCTTTGAATGCTTTGTTGTATAAGTGTGTTTCAGATTTTAATTTATAATTGTTATTTCTTCTTCTGTGAATCTCCTGCCAAAGCATTTTGCCAAGCATTTTCTCACTATGAGATCCATGTCTTACTTCTCTTCCTCTGAGTGAGATCCATCTTGCCACTCGTCTCTTAAATAGTTGTACTAAATAATAATTTCCTTTTCTTCTTGAAGCATGTGACATGTTACTAATGAGCAAACTAAAAGAGTTTTAAAGTTCAAAATGATGTTATTAGTTGCAGTTTCTGTCTTTACATGTGTTTATTATGTTTTACATTTAGCATATATAAATTATTTTATCTTTTTTCTAAAGATATTAACCAAGGCTGAACAGTTTATTATTGTTTCCATAGTTTGTATGTTTACTTCTCTATTCAAGAATAATAAACCTGCAATTCCATCATATCATTCTATACATGATATAGGTATTGTATTAAAGTAATTCCTATCCTTTTACCAGTTATATAGTCTTTATATAAATTTGTTTTCATTAATTGATTCCATTCATAAACACATGCATTACTAATGTAATCACTATAGTCTTAAAATACTTATTATTTCTTGGTTTTTTACAATAAATGGTTTAATAAAATCTTTTTAGCCAAACTTGCAAAAACAACAAAAAAAAGAGGTGGAGAGAGTGGGATAAGGGGATAAAAAATGAATTAAGGTGTACTGCATACAGGTACCAACTACAAATCACATAAATACTATACATTACAAACACATACAAAAAAAAAAAAAAAAGGAAAGGGATCAAGAAATGAATGAGGGAAGATGACATACTATGTATGTCATGCAAGGAATGTCAGCCTTATGTACTACAATAACGTGCTAATTAGGAAAATGATGTAAAAATTTTTAGAAAACATTGCACCACTAAGTTGTTCATCAAGAACATTCTCAAAGGAGAATATTATGCACATAATATTGAATTTGGAAATGATCAAGACACTTGGTGTTGAATATGCAGATGTTTTTGAATGCCCTTGTTTTGCTGTTTTGAGCAGTGGGTCGTTGATATTATACAAAGTATAGCATCCTTTTCACAGTCTAAGACCGTTTCCAATGCCAGCACTCTTTCCTGGTGAGTGTGTTGTATCACAGGATTCCTGTCACTTCAGACAGGTGCTTGTGCCTCTGAGCTACAACCCGGCCCAGTAATCCTCCTTTATCCTTCCCAGCTCTGGGTCATTTCTGCAATTCCTTTCACCTGTCCATAAGCTATAATCACTCAATGCATTGTTGCTATTGTTATTTTTGGACAAACTTTATCAGTTAGGTCAATTAAGAAAAAACAAAATTCCACTTTCATGTGTGTCATCATTAATGCTTTTTTGTTCTTTATGTAGATAAGAAGTTCTGGGCTGGTGAGATAGCTCAGCAGACTAAACACCTACTTAGGCAAGTTCAGGGACCCTTATTTAATCCCTGGTACCACATGCTGAGCTGCTACAGAGTCCAGACATGGTGGTGCATGTCCGTGATCCCAGCGGTGGGTGAATAGAAGGGTCAACAATAAATTGCAGCTACTCAGTGAGACCCTGTGAAAACTAAATACACAAAAGAGAAAAAAGACTTACATAATAACTTCTGACCGTATTATTTTCCTTCTTCATGAAAAATTCATTTATCTTGTGATGCAAACTTATCAGTGAAAAGTTCCTTTGGTTTTTGTAATTTCATCTACACCTTTAAAGAATAATGTAAAAGGACACAGAATTTTAAGCTGTCTTTTTTTAAATACTATTTTACCCCACCTATCTCTTTTTTAAATAGTTTCTGAAGAAAATTGTGATGCAATTTATTACTCTTGCTCCTCTATTGATCAAATCATTCTCCTCTCTCATTTCTGTGAAGATTTTCTTTTTGTCTTTTTCTACAGTTTAAGTGTCCTACGCTCTACATCAATTCTGCATTCATGACTTGAGCTTCATGGATCTATGGTTTATCATTAAGTTTAGAAAATTCTCAGTCATTGTTACTTCAAAATTTCCTCTGTTCCCCTTTGTCCCCTGATAATTCCATTATATTTTCTTTATACCTTTCATATTTACCCAGTAAAGTCTTGATTAACCTGATGCATAATTTTTCTCTTTTTTTTTCTGTCCTTGTATTTGAATTTTGGAACTTTCTATTGGAATGTTTACAAGCTGTCTCTCTCTCTCTCTCTCTCTCTCTCTCACACACACACACACACACACACACACAC
>PVJA010011763.1:14906-53915 GCA_004027025.1 Myocastor coypus | reverse complement strand
AGATCAGACTCATAGTAATCCACCTATATTCAGCCGCCCAAGTGCTGGGATTACAGGCGCGCGCCACCACATCCAGTCTCAATCACCCTCTCAGCGTGCCCCGGGCAGGCCTGCACAGCACAAGAGCCCTGCGTTCCATCTGCCTAAGCAGGCGCTGTAATCCACTAAACTCTTTGGCTCGCCCTCAGCACCTCATTTGCAGCTCTGCTAGCATCTGTCGCAATCAAAGCACAGCCCAACAAGCGACTATTATTATTTTAAATCAAATGTTCTTTTAAGTATAAATTAGAGTGACCCTCTTACAAATTCAATAGAAAATTAATCCATAAGTCTAGAGTAAAATTTCATTGTGCTGTAGCAAAATTCATTCTTTCTTACTTTATTCATTTTTGTTTATGAATTTGAATTTTATTATTTTGTTTTTGTTGTTTTGATGTGCTACTGCCATGTCCAGCAGAAAAATACATGGTCAACCACAGACACATATTTAAACACGGTCAATCGTTGTGGCTTTGATGTTCACGATAAATCATCACTTTCCATGCTCTAAGAAACTTGATTGCAACTATACACTTGAAAATTGACAAAGGAACTGCTTTTTTTTTTTATTAGAAACCAAACAACCTCTCAAAAACAAATAGCTCAAAAGACCAAAGCATAGTAGAAAGTGAACACTCCTTTATTTTGAGAAGAAACTACTTACAGTATTAAAAGACTAAATCCCTAAAAGATAAATTAATTATGTTTCTTCGACACATTTTAGAGTCAAGCAGAAATTATATTAGATAATATGAAATACATTTTAGAAATATTTAAACATTATTCATTTTTTATATGCTAAACACAATTTTGTTTAATAGGGAAAAGTAGGTGATTACTGTTGAAAGTTCATAGACTTACACAAAATGCATAGCAGGATTCTTTTTTTTTTTTTTTTTATATATACCTGGGTTCTTTTAAGCTTTTTTCACTTATCGTAGAGCAAAACAGTTTAGTTTAGAGCTTATTTTAATAATACACAGGTCAAGTTGTTGACATAGGTTTTTGATGTGTCTTCACATTTCACTCTAAATTTATTATCAATACTAGAAGGTATGTATTTATTATTGCATGTTACTATGAATCTATGGTTTCATGTATATTAATATAAAATTACATCTAAACGTTACAAAATGTGTTAATCTAGCACAAGAGTCATATTTGCAAAAATTTAACTTATCAAATCTTAAAAATGACCTACCAATAGGAAAGAACAGTAGGAAGCATTACAAAGGAGGATTGTTTGATTTCCTGTTTATTTTTTGGCTGGCTCAGCTTGCCTTCAGGGTGCCCTTAAGGCACAAAGTTGAGAAGGATTTTTTTTTAAAAACATTCAGGAAGATGCTATAATTGGTCTAGATTTTCAGGTGGATATAAAGGGAAATTCTGAAAAGGGTTATCAGACTAACCCTATGTATGTATGTATGTATGTATGTATGTATGTATTTACTCATATTTTAGGAAAGGGTCTACAGGGTGCTCATGGTTTCACTACTAGATCAGACTTATACTGATCCACTTGTTTATAGCCTCCTAAAAGCTGAGATTACACGTGCACACTACCATGCTCAATCTCAATAACAGTCTCAGTGCGACCCTGGGGTAGGGCTGGCACCAAGGGGGGGGGGGAATCAAACCTCGGCCCTCGAATCTGCTTGCAGGTGCTTTAATCCACTGAGCTATTTGACTGACCCAACCTAACCTAATTTAAAACAATTTTATTTTTAAAAAGTAGTGGTCAGTATTAACCATGTCCTAAATATATTTAGGAAAATGTAAAGGAATTTAATGGGAGTGAGCATTTTCCTACGGAATTTTCATAAAAGTGGATAAAAAGAAATGTATTGTTATGTTTATAATAAAAATAATTAGATTTCAAGTAACATTTGAATGTTAAAAAAATAATTTCTGAGTGGCACAATTTCACTGAATTGCTAAGTGAACCATGATATTAATTCTTTTTTATTGAGAAATATTTTATGTACTCTAAGCATTATAAAAATATGTTAATCTAACACAATAGTCATGTTTCTTTTATGTACTCTGCAATTTTCCCATGGAAAGTCACTTTGATAACTTTTTATATATTTTCAGATTTAATACTTCCTAAGACTTAGGAATCCTAACTACAAAATTAATTTTCCTATAATATGTAGATTTTTTATCAAACTATTTTTGCTGTCATTTTCACTAATTTCTTTTTATTTTTTTTTTTTACTTTTAATAAGAAATAACAATGTATAACAATGTGAACATTTCAAAAAACATCAGTAGTATATTTCAGTATTTGATACAATGGATATTGTTCTCCTATTAGTTATACAGAGCACAGGGAGTAGATGTTATAATTTTACAAATCATTATTGATATAACAAAATTTATTCTCATTTAACTAAGAGAAAGTAATTGTATACATAACGCAATGTTCCATAATCACAGTGGGTTATTAGTAAAACTGGCAATGTTGAAATCTGTTGATTTTAGTCTTTTACACCTCAGCATTCTAATCTAGCTTTATATTTTATGCCTAGTGGTTAAACTTTTCTACTGGATGGTTAAGGGCAAGTTTAAGCAAGACCTGTATAACAAAACATTCAACTTTCTTATCTCCCAAGGATAGTCAAATCCTCTCACAATTTACTTTGGAACCATGTACGGAGCTTTGTAGAACTGATGTCAGTGTCAGCTGGCAGAATGTGTCATGGCCATTGCTTGACCAGTTTATTCTCTGTGAAAGCCTGAGAGAACGTTTTCTCTCTAGGTGACTCTCCTTTGGTACACTATGTATCTTCAATCCTTTTCCTCTATAGTCCCATAATTTACTTGAACAGAAAATGTAGGAAACCACTGAGTTATAGGATGCTATAGCACAGGTTCTCTTATGTCCTGAGTCCTCACTGACCTTCACGGGCTAGGGCGAAAATATCGGCTATCCTTGTAAGCTTTCTTTTTCTCGAAATTTGGTCTGTAAGTTATTCTTAATCCTCCAGAAGAAAATCTTAGTGATACTATTGCTCTATAACATACGTATTTAAGCATGACATCATTGTCTTTCTGAGTATCAAACATCTTAGTCTTGGAATTGATATTTATATCATTCACATATATTCTAATAAATCTCTATAGAAAGTGATAAAAGCAGTTACATTTTTTTACACATTTAAAAATCTAAGTATATACAAAATTGTAGCCAGTAAGTCCTATGGAATTTTCATTGCTTCTTACTCTCATTTAATATCTTTTCTTTGTTTTCTTGTAAACCAACCATTTATGTGAGAGAAAGTATAGCAGTAACTGAAATTATTCTAGAACCAGCACACATTTAAAAGATCAGAATGACAGACATTCCAAGCATATTTTTTTACATTTACACATTGCTATCTCAGTGTCAAAAACATTTTGGAGGTTCTGAGGACCATTATGTAATTCATCCTGTGTATATAAGAAGTGCATGGCTTTGCCCCTGGCATGCTTCCTATCTTTTCTTCTTGCAGTCACTTCATTGTTTAACTATTGACTCCTTGATTTCCATTCAGCTGCATTATTTCTCTCAATTTTTATTTCTTCTTTTGAGTTCTTACACTAGGACGATTATATGAACCTTACATGCATTTGTCTGGTTTATTTATGAGTATATGTCCAAGATATATCCATTTATATATGAAGTCTTCTAGTTTTTTATGCTTTATAACAGTAATATTCCATTGTACAAAATTCCCATATCTGTTTCAACAGTTTTTCAGATGATGGGCATTTTGTTTGTTTCCAAGATTTGTCTACTAGAGCTTGTGCTGCTATAAACACAGTTGCACAGATATCACTATGGTATGATGTTTTCAATTCTTCTAGGAAAATTGCCAGTAGCGGGATGGCTGGATTGAATGGGATTTTGAGTTCTAGTTTTTTTTTAAGGAGTGTCCACACTGCTCTACATTATGAATGCACCAGTCTACATTCCCTCTAGCCATGGAGAAAGGTTTCTTTTTCCCCACTGCCTCTCCAACGTTTGTTGTTGCTTGATTTCTTAATGAAAAGCAGTTTCTCAAGTGAGATGATAGCCAAGGGTTGTTTTAATTTGCATTTCATGAATGGCTACAGAAGTGGAATATTTCCTCATGTATTTCTAGGCTTATTGAATTTCTTTCTCTAAGAAGTGTGTTTTCATCTCAGATGCCCATTTCTGAACTGGGTCTTTCAATTTTGGGACCCTAATGATTTTTAGTTCTTTATAGACTCTAGATAGAAGAACTTTTTCTGAATACTTATTAGTTATTTTATTTTTTCAAAATTCGGGGGTTGTCTTTTCACTCAGTTGGTAATTTTTTTTGATTTAAAAATTTTTCTTAGCCCAAGAAGTTTCCAATTGTTGATTCTTTCAAGTGTTAAACGTGCATTTTGACTTTTGTCCATGAATTCTTTGCCTACCTAAATGTTTTCTACATTTTCTCACACTTTTTTCTTCCAGGAGATTTAGTGTTTCTCTTTTAATAGTTAGATCTTTAATCCACTTTGACCTTAGTTTTGTGCATGGTGATAGACCTGGGTCAAGTTTTAGTTTTTGGCATGTAGAGAGCCAGTTTTACCAGCACCATTTGTTAAAGAGGCTATCTTTTTTCCAGTAAGCATATTTGGTCCCTTTGTCATAGGTAAAGTGACTAAGTGTGTTTGTAATTGCTTCTGCATCTTCTTGTCTATTCCACTAATTCTCAGGTCTTTTTTTTTTTTTTGCCAATACCTTGCTGATTCTACCACTATAGCTTTCTAGTGTAACTTTAGGTCTGGAATTATAATGCATCCTGCTGTGTCTTTGTTGCCCAGGATTGTCTTTGCAATTCTGGGTCTTTTTTGGTTCCAAATAAAAGTTAGGAATGATTTCTCCAGGTTTGTGTGGTATGTTGATGGTATTTTGATAGGGATTACATTAAATCTGTATAACAGTTTAGGGAGTATGGCCATCTTCACAATGGATTTCTCTTTTGGGAATAGTGTAGTTTTGATTGAAAGGGTCTTTTACTTCTTTAGTGAAGTTAATTCCCAAGTATTTAATTTTCTTTGGTGTTATCTTAAAGGTATTCTTTCTCTAATTTCTGTTACAGTGTGTTTGTTGTCTGTGTAGAGGAATGCTATTGATTTCTGTGTGTTGACTTTTTATCCTGCTACACTACTGAATTTATGTATTAATTCTAATAGCTTCCTGGTGGATTGTTTTGGGTATTTGAAGTAGATTATCATGTCATCTGCAAATAGTGATAGTTTAACTTCTTCCTTACCTATTTTTATTCCTTTTATTTCTCTCTCTTATCTAATGGGTGTAGCTAATGATTGCAGAACTATTTTGAATAGGAATGATTGTAGAAGATATCCTTGCCTTGTACCAGATAAGAGAGCAAAAGACTTCAGTTTTTCCTCATTTAGAATTATGTTAGTTGTGGATTGTCATAGATGGTTTTTATCAGCTTGTGGTAGAGGCCCTCTATTCCAATTTTCTGTAGTACTCTGAACATCAGTAAGCGTGGACATTGTCAAAAAACTTTTCTGCATCAATTGAAATGATCATATGATTTTTAGATTTTGCTCTATAGATAAAGTGTATTACACTTATAGATTTGCATGTATTGAACCACCTTTGCATCTGTGGGATCAATCCTACCTAGCCATGGTGTACAATCCTCTTGATGATTTCCTGTATTCTATTGGCAAACATTTTATTGAGGAATTTTGCATCTATGTTCATAAGAGAAATTGTCCTGTAGTTCTCATTTTTAGTTTCACCTCTCTCTAGTTTTGGTATCAGTGCAAAATTTGTCTCTAGGAATGATTTTGGGAGAATTACTTCATTTCGAATTTCATTCAAGAGTTTGAAGAGTATTGAAATTATGTCTTCTGTAAATTTCTTATATAATTCAGTGGTGAATCCAACAGGACCTGGACTTTTCTTTCTCAGTAAGCTTTTGATTACATTTTGTATTTCATTAACTGTTATTGCATTATCAAGAGATCTTATATCTTCCTGATTCTGTTTTGGTAATTTGTAACTTTCTAGGAACCTGTCCATTTCATCTGTGTGTTCAATTCAGTGAGGTAAAGATTCTCAAAGTAGGTATTAATGATCCTCTTAATCGCTGCTGGGTCTGTAGTAATTTCACCCTTTCCATTCCTTGTGGCTTGAATCTAAGTCCTTTCTTTCCTCTTTTTGATGAGGTTATCTAGGGGCTTATCAATTTTATTTAGTCTTTCAGTGAACTAGCTTTTTTTATACATTAATTATTTGTATTGTTTTTTTTTTGTTTTGTTTTGGTTTTGTTTTTGCTCAATTGAATTAATTCCTTCTCTCATCTCTATAATTTCCTCCTTCTTTGGGCTTTTGATTTGGTTTTCTCTTCCATTTCTAGTCATTTTGGGTGCTGCATGAGAGTATTTGTTCCCATTCTGTTTCTGTAATGTGGGAGTTCAAAGGTATAAATTTCCCTCTAAGAACTGCTTTCATTGCATCCCATAAATTCTGGCTTGTTGTGTTTGAAGTTTCATTAAATTGTAGATGTTGTTTAACTTCTTGCTTAATTTCATCTGTAACCCACTAGTTGCTGAGAAAGGTGTTGTTTAATTTCCATTTATTTCTAGGGTTCTTGTGGTTTCTTTTGCCATTTATTTCCAGGTTCATTGCACTCTGGTCAGATAATATGCATCGGATAATTTCTGTTTTCTTGCATATAATAAAGCATGACTTATGCACTAATATGTGGTCTATTTTGAAAACTGTCCTATGTGCAGCTGAAAAAAAATGTTTATTCAGAAGTGGTTGGGTGGAACACTCTGGGTATGGTCACCAAGTCTAGTTGTTACATGATCTGGTTTAGTTCTGCAACTTCTTTGCTAATTTTTTGGCTGCTTGACCTATCATATTGGGATAAAGAGGTGTTAAGGTCTCCTGTTAAGATGGTGATATTCAACGTTAGATTTTTCTTATCCATTAAGACTGGTCTTATATAAATTGGTGCTCCCATATTGGGTGGATATATACTTATGAGTGTCACCTCTTCGTGGTGAATTTTTCACCTAACCAGTACATAGTGGCCTTCTTTATTTCATTTGATTAAACTTGGTTTGAAGTTTAGACAATCTGCAAACAAGCTTGTTGCCCCTGGTTTTTGTTGAGGTGCTGGAGCATGTAGTATTATTTTCCATCCATTAACTTTTAGCCTATGAATTTCTTTATGAGTTAAGTACGTTTCTTTAATACAGCACATTGTTGAATTTTGTTTCCTTATCCACTCTGCCAATCTATTTATTTTAGTTGGAGAGGTGATTCCATTTACATTGCTGGTTATAACTGAAATGTATTTACTTATGATTGTCATGTGTTTTACTGCTGTTTACTAGTTTTTTCTCCTGTGTTTAATTGGTTGCTCTATTTGGTGGGTTCTCTCTGTTCTCATTTGTGGATTTCACATCATTTTGATCCCTCTCTAAAATATTTTTAGTAGTCTGTGTAGGGCTGGCTTCGATATCATAATTCTTTAGTTGCTCCTTGTTGTGGAAGTAGTCCACTTCTCCCTCATACTTGAAAGAGAGTTTTGCCCGGTATAGCATCCTGGGTTGGAACGTGTTTTCGTGGAGGACTTGAAGCACTCTTCTCCATGCTCTTCTTGACTTCATGGTTTGTGAAGAGAAATCTGCCAGTGTTTTGTTGAGTTTTCCTTTAACTGTGATCTGTTTCTTTTCTCTAGCAGCTTGTAGTGTATTATTCTTCTGCTGGATTTCTGGGATCTTCACCTTTATATGTCTGGCTGTGTTTTTAGTCATTTTGATGTTATGTGGAGTTCTACATGCTTCCTGTTCTACATGTTACCTGAATGTCAGATTCTTTTCTCATAATTGGGAAGTTTTCTGCTATTAAGTTTCTGCAGAAGCCCATGTTCTTTTGTTATCATTTGTATTGACTTCTTCTTTCTTGTTAATTCCATTTCATTTCACATTGTTGATTTTTGCATCATCTTGCAGATGTTGAATTATTTTTTTCCTGCACCCTATTTGTTTTTAACAGATCCTTTCATACCTTTTCACTTCTCCTCATATGTTTTAACCAGTTTGTGATTGAGATTTTATTTTTTTGTATATCTCTTGAGACTGTTTCATGTGATCTATTTTTTTTCCTATATTGCTCAATCGGGGAATCCATCATTTTTCTATTCTCCTCTAATTTTTTATCATTGTCTTCTTTAGGAGCATTTAAGTTTTTCAATATAGTCATCCTTTCCTTCTCTACTTCAGGGATTATTTCTGCTCTGATTTCCTCTCCACCTTTCTGCAGTTGTCCCCTACTTTAGATGCTATGAAATTAGAGATTTTTTTTTTTTTTTACTTTAGAGGTATATTCTGATCTGACTTCCTCCATACACTCTGCAGCTTTTTCCACTTCATATTCTATTAGTTCATGCATTTCCTCTTTTATCTCAGATGTTATCTTTAATCTAAGTTGCTTTATACGTTTCTGCATTTGTCTATCTGCCTCACATCCTACCAATTCAGAGATTTCAGGTGTCTGATTACTGTTTTCTACAAGGGTACTGTCTTCTGTATTTGTTGTTGGTGGACTCAGGACCTAAGATTCCATCTTGCTCCTTCTCTTTGTCATTTTGTATGAACTCGGCACTTTGGTGAAGTTATAATGTTAGTGCCTATCAAAATTTGGGACTAGATCCACCAGTCTTGATCCCTTCCAGATGCGCCTGGCTGGGTCTGTCTGCTGTGTTCTGCTTCTTTCTACTGCAACTGGGCACAGGCCAAGATGGTTAGTGTAGAAGGGCAAGGTCGGAAGTCTGGTGGCTGGCATCTCCGTGGTGCATGTTGGTGGATAGGTCCTGGGCACAGGCCCAGGTCACTCACCATGGGCAGGCAGGGCTGACCTAAATTCTTATGATGAAATAACAACTTTTTATTGAAATCAAGGGACATTTTCATCCATATATGTAAGTGGAGTTTTCCAAGCCTACAATGATTATAAAAAGTACTTAAAATTCCCTTGGGCCTCTCAAAGGTACCACATGGTTTATGTTAGACAAATTCAGAGTCTCTCCCATGTAAACAGTTTTTATTCACAGTGAATGATGTTCATGTCTATTACATAATTCTATAAAATTAACCTTGATTATGCCTAAAATTTAAATCTGATTCAGCTATATTTTAATATGTACATATCTTACTTTATTTTAATTTTCTTGCAATCAGTTCATATCAGGTAGATTACATTGAAATCAAATAACATGTATGTACTATAAAGATAATATGTGCTTTGGTAGATTTTTAAGGAGCATTGAGTAAAACCTTGTCAAGCAATATAGCAATAGTTATTTAAGCAGAAAATGGTTTTAAAATCAATTCTTATCTGTGCCATTTCACTAAAACCTTACCAAAACTAATATATGTTGTCGCTTCATTGAAGAAAAAATAGACATGTGAGGAAAATATACTCGTGTTATTAAAAACTGTAACTTATACATTCTTAAGACATTTTACTGCTAAAGTCATGACTCTAGCAAAATAGAGAAAAGGGATTAGGGAGGTAACTCCATATACTGCACTCCTACTTAGTTAAGTAAGCTCAGGGACTGGGATTCAGTGCCACACAGGAATACAGCAACACACCATGTCCAGCATTGTGACTGGGCATGGAGGTGCACGTTAACACTCCCGGTGCTAGGGAGGCTCAATATAGTGGGGTCACTACCAGTCTGAGTTGTGCACTGAGACCCTCGACTGAATGCATAGTAAAACATAAGAATATACATAAAAAAGAAAAGAGAAGGAAATCATACAAAACCCTTTCACACTTCTAAGCATAAGAATTCTTATAACTGGATAGTCCCAATTAAGCTAGCTCGTCTCATTACGGTTTTGAGAACTTTCTTGTTTTAATTTAGATGAAATTAAATGAAGGGCCAGCAAGATATTTCAGCAGAATAAGTGCCTACTTGGTCAAGTGCGGGGGCTCGGTTTCGATCCCTCGTATCCCATATCGAAGTAGTCCTGTCGCTGAGGACAATAAGCCAGCCACTGATTGTGGGTGTGGTGGTGTATGCTTGTGATCCCATTGCAGGGGAAGCTGAAGGATTACTGTTAGTCTTGAGCTGTGTAGTGAGACTCAGCAAAAAATACATAACAAACAAACAAACCAGTAAATAAAAGTTTTCCTTTTTCTCCACCACCTTTCACCATGGTTTTCTGGCTGACTTCTTGAAGATGACTATGCTTCGCAGTGCAGAATGGAATCACAGTGTTGTTTTAGTTTATATTTCTTAAATGATCAAGGATATTGGACATTTTTCATTTATTTATTTGACATTTGTATTTCTTCATCTGAGAAGTGTGTATTCATCTCAGATGCCCATTGCTGGATTTAGGTTTAAATTTAGGGCCTGACTTTAAATATACTTTGTTTGTTCAAAATAGAAGTCCTTTGAGGGACACTGGCTAATTTTTTTTTTCCAACTTGTGGTTTTTCCTTATATTCTATTGGCTTTTTCTTTTCTTTTGATGTATAAATGTTCTTTCTCCATTGTTGATGGAAGTATAGACTTATAAATCCACTGGCGAAATCAGTGTGGAGATTCCTCAGAATACTAAGATTAGAGGTCTCATTTAATCTGGCTCTCCCTCCTCTGGGTATTTTCCCAGAAAAATTACAAATATCCCACCACAGTGATATAGGTGCACCCGTGTTTATAGCATCACTATTTTTTTCATAGCCAAATCTTGGAAACAGCCAAAATGCTTATTCTCTGAGGTATGAATAGAAAAAGAAGTGGTATTTTTATATAATGGAATACTAAGCTATGTAGAGATAAACATGAGAATTTCGTAGGCAAATACATGTAATTAGAGACCATACTCATAAGTGAAATAAATAGGATCCACATGTATAAACACCATATTGTTTCCCTAGTGTAAGAAACTGAAAGAGTAAATAAAATATGAGTTATTATAAATATTGTGAAAGGTAAAGTAATTGCTTAAAATGAAAGAATAACTGGGATCAGAAAAAGAAAGAATGAAGACAAGGAAAAGAAAAAAATATATATTTATACATATATATATATATATGTGTGTGTGTGTGTGTGTGTGTGTGTGTGTGTGATTATTAAGATAATTGTGCTATTATTTTTATGTTTTTAAAGGAAGTCAATACCTATTTTTTTTTACAGTACTGGCAGTTGAACTCATGACCCTGTACTTGCCAGGCAAGTGCTTATTCTATTCAGCTATTTCCCCAGCCCCCAATACCTAATTATTTGATCATTTCTTCATGTGTTTATCTGGATAGAAGAATTACTTTGAAGATACCAATATGCAACATAGAAACAATTGTTAATTTTCTATCAAACAATAAATTAAAAGCTATAATTTCAGCTTCATTTCTGAAGCTGTTCATCACTGCAGAAAGAATCATTGATACACAAACGGTAAATTGGGATAAAAAAGAATAATCTTCATCAACAGCAACCTTGTAAACATCTGTCTTCTGAGAACAGGCTGTACCTTCATCTGCAAAAATCCGCAGCCTACCATGCTTCCTGCACGTGCAGAGGTCTGTGGTCTCCGTTCATGACAGCATGGTCTGAACAACAAGGAGTGGTAGAACACTGCCTGCTTCTGTCTTCCAAATATGAAACCTCCCTAGCCTTTCCCCCTTCACATCAGTGCATGCAATCATACACCATGAAATGAAATAGACTCAGGGATTTGGAAACATAGATGAACTTACTATAAAAAGATTCTAGACTTTCCCCCCATAATAATATATTTAATACTAGAAATAATTGGCGGAAATAAATCATGTGAGGATCAGGTAAATAGAACTTCTAGCAAAAGGATGCGTAAATACAAAAGAGCAAGGCTGAACTTACAGGACTATGGCCTGCAAGTGCTCAAAAGGAAAGAAATAGCATATATAGGGCCGGTCAAATAGCTCAGCAGACTAAAGTGCCTGCTTAGAAAGAGTGAAGTGGCCCGGGTTCCATCCCTGGCAAGCCCTGTCGACCCCACCCCTGGAGCGTACTGAGATCCAGATTGAGACTGGGTGTCGGGGTCCACTCATGTAATCCTGTGATTCGGAGGCTGAAAATGGGATAGTCACTATGAGTTCAGTCTTTGTAGTGAGACCCTATAGATCTTAAAGACCCTGTTCTAAATTAAAAAAAAAAAAAAAAAAAAGAAAAGAGAAAAAGAAATAACAAATGCATCAGGAATAACCCTGACATAAGATTATGTAGAGTGATGTGTCATAATTTTCGAGTTCCTATTCTGATAATGGCGTTTTGAAAAGAGAAATATAAGCTAGTGAAACTGTGTTTTGCCTGTTTGTTTCAGCCTATGCTTGAAAAGGCTATGTAGCTGAGCCTGTCCTTCAACTTGCAGTGACCCTCCTGCCTCAGCTTCCTGTGATAACACTACAAGTAGGTACAAGCATGCCCAGCTCTCTAATGCCATTTTATTTTATTTATTTATATATTCGTCTTTTTCACACAGATTCTCCCTACATAGTTTAGGCTGGGCTTGAGCTCACTTTGTAGCTGAGGCTGGCCTCCAACTGGCCTAAGTCTCCAGAGTACCGAGATCACAGACTTGGATCACCACGCCTGGCTCTAATGCCATTTTAAAATGATAAATTCTACAGAATAGAACACACTAATCACAACAGTTCTTCCAGTGTACACAAGAAACATTTTTTTTATTAGCTCTGATGTATCTGCTTTTCCCACCATCATTGCTGCTTTGAGTATAGGTTGCTGAAGCAAGTAGATCATTTCTGCTTTGAAAATATCAATATTTCAGGTTATCATTGAATAGTTGTGAGGATCAAACCCACTAGAATCAAAATATCCCTTCATTTATAATGTATATTATAAATGAATATACATATATTATATATTATAATATAATATATAAATGATATATTATAAATGGATATATTATATATATGTATATCTCACTGGATTGAAGCTCCCATTATTTCCAAGTGCTTTTTGAAAATGTGGTGTAATATATTTGTGAAAATCATAGCATTTCAGGACATGAAGTTGCCATGATATCTAGAATATTAATATTTAACCACAAACTGTGAATTGCATTATCATTTTAGTGTTTTTAATTTTTGATGCATACAGTGGCTCAAGCCTAGGAACAGTTTTAAAGTGTGAGGATGAATGTGCATATTTTACACATTATTTTGTGATTTACTCCAAAATATTTTAAAAACATAATCAAGAATTAGGTCATTGGGGCTGGGGAGATAGCTCAGTAGAATAAATGCTTGCCTGGCAAGCGCAAGGGCCTGAGTTCAATCCCTGATTCCGGGGAGTGGGGGATATCAGATTAGGGCTGGTGAGTTGCGCCTGCTTAGGAAAGCTTAGGCAACTGCAGGGACCATGGTTCAAACCCCAGCACCACTTGCTGCACCAGCCCCACCCTCATGGCAGGCTGAGCTGCTCATAATACAAAAAAAAAAAAAAAAAAAAAAAAAAAAAAAAAAAAAAAAAAAAAAAAAAAAAAAAAAAAAAAAAAAAAAAAAAAAAATGAACTGGGTCATTCTTAGGGCTAGAACATGTTTATAGTCCATAATAATAATAATCATAGTTGTTTTGAAGAGTTGGTAATGTACATCAATGCAGCTTAAATCTGTTTTCTCCTGCTTTTCTTCCCTTTACTCCCAGCTCCTTCAAACTATTTGTCCCCTTTTTATTTATAAAAGCTCCATTTTTGTCATTCTTTCCTTCCCTTTACCATACTTTCTGCACCTCATTTCTAAAAATTATTATTATTATTATTATTATTATTATTATTACTGTACTTATTTGCCGCCAGGGATCAAACTCAGGACCTGATGGATGGGAGACAAACTCTCTTCTGCTGAGCCATCTCCCAGCCCACGGCTACTGTTTCTTCACTGTTGCATGTTTTCAGTACCTCGCTGTCACTCTGCTAGCGTGGAGCTGGTGCGTACGTAGTACGTCTTCCTCCCTTTCTTCCTTAGTTTCCCTTCCTGTGCCGTCCTGAATCCCATGATCTCCTTCCGCCTTCAGAAAATCCATTGAGGAAACTGAGCTGTATAAACATCTGGAGAACACACATGGTATTTTAAGAAAAATATAGCAAAAGAAAACCAGTATGAGTTTATATTTAAGGTAAATATGCAGAGAAATTTCTCACTGGTGACATTAGCTTAATTACAAAGCTTGGTTTCCATGTTATCCTTCCATTTTTCAATTCTACTCATCTGTTGTTGGATATATACAGTTCGCTTCACGGATTAGCTTTATTTCTTAATTTTTTTTTAATTTATTTTATTTTATTTTATTGTTTCAGAACTTTTATTTGTTTGTTTACTTATTTTTATGGCCGGCTCAGCCTGCCCTGAGGGCAGGGCTGGCAGAGCATGTGGTGCCGGGGATCGAACCGCAGTCCCTGAAGCCGCCCAAGCTTTCCTAAGCAGGCGCTTTAGACCACTGAGCCATCCTGCCGGCCCCAAGGATTGGCTTTAGAAATAAAAAACAATTACTGGAAGGCGTCACTGGCACAGATAAGATACTTTACTTTCACCCACATGTATACTGAAAGATAGTTTAAAGCCAAGAATTAACAGAGGTTGTATGAGAAGCAGAGTACTGAGGAGTAGTAATTTATATTTTAATGTTTGTATTTCTCTCCTTTTCAGAATTTTGTCTCCGTAGTCCACAGTGGTACATCCTTGTGCATGTTTGATGCATGTGCACAGCATGTCTTTTTAGTCCCCTACCCCTGGCTACATTTCCTCTCCCTCCATTCCTTTATCCTTTTATCGTCTGAGAAGGATCAGACACCCTGCTTCCTAGCGCCTATCTTTTATTCTGTACTTCATTTACAATTTGAACTGCTCGCAAAAGAGAAACCCTGTGTTATTTCAACTGTGCCTCCCCCGCAGGGTCGGCCAAAAGCTCAGCAGATTAAAGTGCCTGCAAGCAGTCTCAGGGTCCATCGGTTCCATCCCTGGGACTGCCATGCCTGGCTCGCCCCAGGGTGTGCTGAGATGGCAAATGAGACTGGGCTTGGTGGTGTGCATCTATAATCCCAGCTCTTGGGAGGCTGTAAACAGGCAGACCGCTAGGAGTTCGATGTAGTAGTGAGATCCTGAACATCCTAAGATACAAAAAATGTTTGTATTTTCCTATATTTCCCTAAAATATGAGAGAGAGAGAGAGAGCATGAGAGAGAGACAGAGACAGAGAGAGACAGAGAGATACAGAGAGACAGAGAGACAGAGAGACAGGGAGAGACAGACAGAGAGACAGAGAGAGAGATACAGAGGGAGAAATTGAGTACCTGATCACTTGTCCTTACGGATTCAAGGTGCATTCATTATTCCTAGGAATAATGCAATTTATCCTTCTCTATGACAGGGCAGCACTCCATTGGATATAAATACAACCTATTTATTTATTTATGCATTGTTAAGTTTATTGATGCCATTGAGGTATACATAATGACAACGCTCATCACAGGGAACTTGGACCTGCTCGTGATGTAGCTTGCCTGTTCTTAATTTCCCATTTCCCTTTCCTCCCTTCAATTCTTCTCCTCTCCTTGTTTCAAAAGCTTTGTTTCTCCCTCAGCCAGATAGCTCACCGGACTAGCACACCTGCTGTGCAGACACAGGGACCGGGATTTGATTCAGGGTGTGCAGGGCAAGCCCCAGCCCTGGGGGGGGAATGATGAGAGGGCGACCGAGGTGGGGCACAGTGGGGCACGCCTGCAATCCCAGCGCTTGGGAGGCTGAACACAGGAGCAGCGCTCTGAGTGTTATCTGTGTGGTGAGACCCTGAACACCACGTGCTAAATAGAAAGAAAGAAAGAAAGAAAGAAAGAAAGAAAGAAAGAAAGAAAGAAAGAAAGAAAAAGAAAAACTTTGTTTCTATTTTATCCTTCTTTTCTCATTTCCTCTCATGTGCTATTGGGAACAGATGGACTGATTCAAGTATTGCCTTCCATGAAATGTGCTGCTATAAATCAGGACATGCAAGTTTCATAGCAATAAGAGGTTTTCCGCTATCTGGAGAAAATACCTACACGTGCAATAGCTGGTTTAAACGGAAGTTTTAGTTTTAAATTTTTGAGTCGGCTTCCTACTGATTCCAATAGTGGCTGTTTTACTTTAGATTTCCCCCAACCAATGCAGAGGCCTTGGTTTCTCTCCAGACCTGTCTAGCATTGGTCGTTACTAAATTTCTGGATGATACCCACCCTCCTCCGGAGTAAGACAAAGCCGCTGTGTTGAGTGAATTTGCATTTCTCTCATTTCCAGCAATCCTGGCTGTTGTTTTTGGTCCTTATTGGTTCCTTGTACTTCTAATGAGAAGGGACTGCTCCCTTCGCCTGGCCACCTTTCATTTGGTATTTCATTTTAACGTTGTAAGTTTTTGGGTCACTTACAATCTCTGGATAGTAGCACTCTGTCTGAATAGCTGGCAATATTTTTGTGATCCTGAAACCTCCCCTGGTTGTTGAGCGGTGCAGATGCTCTATAATTTTATATGGCCACATTGGTTGATCCTTGATATCATTTGATGGGCAGCCAACTCTGTTCAGAAAATTCTTGCCCGCAGCTATGACTTCAAGAGTTTGAGCTGTTTTATATTGCAGCAGAGTGCTTAATTTTAACATTGAGTCTAGATCCGTTCGTATGTTCATTAGGTGTCTGATGGAGAATATGGGTCTACATTCAATCTGCTGCAAGTAGACAACCAGATCTCTTAGAGCCAATTATTAAAAGGCTATCTTTCCTTCAGTGGACACTTCTGCCATTTTTGCTAAAGCATAAATAGGTACATGTTTTTACTGCTGTTTCTTCCTCCTCTGTTCTTTTACCCTGACCCACATGTCTATTTTTGTGCCAGTACTATTTTGTTTTTATTACTGTAGCTGGCTTAGTCCTTTCCATCATTCACATTTGTTGTACAGAAGCCGATTAAATTAATATGTGCACCAATTATGGAAAATGAAAACATAAAATGACAAAACTGGGCTGAAAGAACATTACCATTCTATTTACTAAATTTTTCCATTTGTTAACTTTTAAAAGACAACATTGAAAATACATCACTAATTTAAAATGGAAAATAGGATTTCATAGCACATTTATTGCTGGCTACCAGGACCTACACCAATTAGTTATTGTGAGGACATTTGACTTCATCTCAATGTCACGTTTTCGCTTGGGTAGTATGATGCCACCTTGCCTTTATGAAAGGACAAGTTTAGCATCGAGGGGTATCACTCAAGCTATATTTAACAAGTATGTTCTTCTTTAAGGTTTTCCAAAAATGTAACACCTATAAATAGGCTTTCTGCTTGAAGGCTGTACTAGTTAGGATGACCTGCACAAATATAATAAATAGATGAAAAGTGTAGTTGCTGAATCTATCTATCTATCTATCTATCTATCTATCTATCTATCTATCTATCTATCATGTATATATCATCTATCTATCATCTATCTATCTATCTATCTATCTATCTATCATCTATATATCATCTATCTATCATCTATCTATCTACCTATCTATTTATCTATCATCATCATCATCATCATCATCTATCTGTCATCTATTTGATCACTTTGTTTTGAAATTGTGTATCCTTTTTGATGTAACTCCTTATTTTTTATTCTCTTTAAAATAAAAAAAATAGAAACGTTTTGATGTACACAATGTTTCCTGCAATGAACATTTCAAATGAGAATTTGAAAAAAATTAAATATTTATTTAGCTGACTTACATTATGTAGGGAAAGATCATTTTAAAAATACCTACCTAGGATTTGCAATCTCGCTAGGTCAGCTCCCAATAATCATTCAAATTGTATTATCAATTAAATAAAATTTCTCTTGTTTAAATTTTGTGAATATTGTAAGGTGTCAACATGATTGGATTAAAATTCCTGGTAGATGAATTGGACATATTTCTGAGTGTGTCCCTGGGTGGTTTCAGAGGTGATTGGTACACAGGCCAGAATCTTGAGGCCCGCCTCAACGTGGATAGCACCCTCTGACAGGCTTGTGGTCTGAATGGAATAAATGGGAAAACAGGATTGCAGAGCACCTTCCTAGAGGCTCTGTTCTACAGAGCTGGGGCATTTCTTGCAGCCCCGTAGCCCACCGGAGCCAGACTCCAACGGCTTCACCCTCACTGCACCATGTTACCCCAGTGACTCTTCAGGGAGCCTGCAGTCTTCCGACCTCCGTCTGGTGCTGCATTTCTGATCTTAGCGTCTCTGAGGCTTCCAGCTTCTTGTACTGAGCAGCAGCTCCTACAACCTTCAGCTATGCAGGGTGCAGAAGGTCACCAGAATCTCCCGCAATGCCCAACGCTGATCCTGTAACCCCACACAATAATCTGTCTGTGTATCTATAAATATATAGGTATACATTGCCACACAAAATATTTCTCTGAATTATTATTTAAATTAAATATTTCACCAATATTTTGTGTCTGTAGTAAACCCCCAGCTAATACAAATGGAAATAACAGTTTCCAGTCAACAATATCACCATTTTAATTGTATGCCAATAAAACCTCCACAAACGTAATATCTGTATTGGAATAATATTTTAAGACTAATTTTGATATGTAGGAAATCAACTTTTTGGTATGACTGTTTATTGTTTTCTTCATCGTTTAAACCTAAATCAAGACTCAGAATTTTCTTTTATGTTACTGTTGGAAAAACTATTTCAAAGGTTTTTACTACAATTTAAAAAAAATGACAACATTTAAAAAGGTGAATTTTGCTTTTAATTTGTTCTCATTTAATATAATTTTAAATAGATTTCCATAATGACTATGTTATGTTTACATATATAACACAATTTAACAAGTTATTTTATCAAGGTATTTCATGCAGGTACTTGCTCAGTATTCTTTCATTTTTAAGTACCAATGAAGCAATCCGGAAAGCTACAAAAATGTAATTGGTTTTCATAAACCCTAGCTTGAAAGATCCATTTTATGTGACATCTTTCACAGAGACTATCTTCCTGTGTTTATCATTCTTTGATTTTTTAACTCATACATAGCATGCCTGCACATTTGTATTCAATCCATAGCTAAATTCCAGTAAAGGTCAGCTCTTCCATAAAAAGGAGTATAAATAGTGCATAAAATGATGATCCAAGCCAGCACATCAAGAAAATAATATCATAAAAGGAAAGGTCATTTTAACAATTTTTATCTTGGTGCACACTGAAAAATATATGGTGTGAAAATTTGTCAAAGTTTTCCAAAGAGAAATTTGCTGTTCAATTATTTTTCTCTTTTCTATAATATTTTCTGCAATAACATTACAAATTAAAAGTAACTTTTTAGCAACCATAAAATGATGTTGATCTGGTTATTTTAATCACTACTGTCAATATGTAATCAATTCTCTGAATAATAATTTCATTTAAATAATCACATTTTTAAAACTTTACATTTGGTGATATTAACAATATAGAAATTATGTATGCATTTCCAAGAAAAAATGCTTCTTCAAATTATTATTTAAATGAAATATTTCACCAAGGTTGATATGTTAACTATTATTTAGTGAATTAGTTTATCAAAGAGCTAATATTACACTGCAAAAATACAATAATATCTATATCAACTATGTGTGCACATGTATATAGATTCTGTATCTGGCTTGATAATTTGGTTTTGTGTAGTCAGAGTACAGCTGAACATTTGAAAGCCTTTAGAAAGAGAATGTATGGGGACTTTAAGACCATGCTACATATTGCTCTGGAAACATGCTGATGTTACTTTAGATAATTGTCAGTATCTGTTTAGCTGAACTGAGTAGCTTGTGTTTTTGCAGTACCTGATTATAATGTATATACATTTGCTGAAACATGTGCTTGAATATCTACTGAAGCAGATTTTTCATCCTGAAAATTTATATGTATAAAGAAAATATTTTCCATACTCACAAAATGGAATTCTATGTCCAAAATTAAATAACAATTAAATGCAACAGTAAGAAACATTACATGAAATTGCATACACATAGTCTCTGTCATAAAAGTAGGAAATATTCAAAATGCATCTAACATATTGGAAGTCATAAGAGAAAAAATGATGAAATAATTCAAGTAATAATTATGAAATAATAAATAGCAAAGTGATTATGTAGGGGGATAGATACATTTTAGTTCATCTATTGTACAACATGATGACTATCATTAGTGCTCATATTGGCATTATTCAGAAACTCTAGGAAAATCTATATAAAGTGTTCACATCATAAAATTATTCACCATGTGAGTAGGCAGGAGCACTGACAGAGGGGTTGAGGGAAAGCAAGCTGCTTAGTCTACGGGGTTCAGGAAGAAGAGAGCACACAGAGGAAGCAGGGATGCGCATGCCTGTCCTTGCCGGTCACACCCTCAGAGACTCACTCCTTTGAAATGGCCTCACCTTGGAATACATGAGACTCTGGAAGAGAATTTTAGACCTAACCAATAAAACTGGGCTGGCCAAATAGCTCAGCAGATTCAAGTGCCTGCAAGCAGGCACAGAGGCCTGGGGTTCCATCACCAGGTCTGTCATGCCGACCCCACCACCCCTGGGGCACACTGACATGGCAATTCAGAATAGGCATGGTGGTGCGCACCTGCAATCCCACCTCTTGGGAGGCTGTAGTCAGGTGATTCTCTGAGTCCAGTCTAGTAGTGAGACCATGAACACCCTGTAGACCCTTCCCTGGAAAATATAGGAGATAAGACAAACAATAAGAGTAATTTGCTGTTGGAAGCAGCTGAAGTTGGAAAGTAAAGACACATGCAAGATAGAACTTGGGAGCTCCTCCAAGCCTGTAAATCGACTGTTGCATCTTGTAAAATGATGCTGGGTAGAAATTCAAACTGAAATCAGCCCCTGGAAGGCATAAATAAATGCTCTACCATTCATGGATAGTTACTCTACTCTGAATAGGAGAGAAAGGAGCTTCACTTGACTCAGGTACTCTCTTGTCTACATTCTTCTCACTGTCACTGCCATTTCTTCCTGATGTATACTGAGAGTCCAACAGGTCTCTACAATATACATGTATTCCAAAATATCATACTTTATGTGATTAAAAATACACAAGATTGCCGGGCGTGGTGGCGCATGCCTGTAATCCCAGCACTCGGGAGGCTGAGGCAGGAGGATTGGTGCGAGTTCGAGACCAGCCTGGGCTACAAAAGTGAGCTCAAGGCCAGCCTCAACTGCATAGCAAGACCCTGTCTCAAAAAGACAAAAAAAAAAAATACACAAGGTTTCTATCAACTTTTTTAAAGTAAGTAAGTGAATGTAGAAAAATAATGTAGTCTTATGAGAGGTCAATCTTGTACATAGGTATGATATAAAACCAGCCATTTCTCTTGATTGGAGTATAAAATATTGGGTAGATTTATGGTAGTATCTCAATATGTCTAGAAAAACTGTGGAGGGTTATGAAGTAACTTAATGTATTTAAAGTAAAGCAATGGAAGGATCATTGGAGAAAATCTATCATTGTAAAGAAATTGTTAATGAAACCCTCTCCTCTAAATTTTAAGTCTAAAGAATAGACATCAAAAGCAAATAAAAACGTTTATTGGACTAATAATAGTCATTTCTCAATAGTTTCATTGGAATAATATTACTTGATCAACAACTTCTTGGTGATCTGAACAAAAGTAGGTGATTTTATACCATCCTAGCTTTTGTAACTTGTTTGCCATGAGCAGCGCACCTCAGAGCCAACTCACTCATCTGTACTTAAGTATAGAAGTTGAATGTTGCTCTTTGTTGCGATTCTGGAGGGAGCACCCATGGGGTGGAAACCACAGGACAAGCCCAGGAGCAATGACAAAGGAGGTGACGTTAGTTAGGCATACTTGTTTTTCCTTCCTTATAAGACTTCCTTAGAACAACCACCCCTCTTAGAATACCGTTATTAATACACTATCTGTCTTCTCTTAGAGCCACTTCTGCGGGTGAAAGTTAAGTGCACTTGAGTTGTTGTATACTTACAGTAACATTCTGGAATATTTATAGAGGCTAGTTCAATCAATCTGCAGCCACACTGGTTATCCTGTATTTTTGAGGCATCTTCTCAAACCTAGACAACAAATTTTGCTTCGTATCACATATTTAGGAAACAAATTTTGGTAACAGGGTCTCATAAAGGCTGAAGCAATTCTTCTTCCTCCACATTTTTCTGATTTTCTGTGCTTTATTTCTTTCCATTGGTTTGAACAAAAAAATGGCCTATGCTCATGTAAGTGCTTGTATCATTTAGAATCATAAAAGGACCTGATATCCTCTTCCAATGAGTACCGCAGGATAATATGAACAAAACAGACACTGACAGTAAGCAAGGAAAAAATGAGATTACTCAAACTGATTACAAAATCATGTAATCAGCTTTTGTCACTATGTAAGAGTCAAAATGTAAAATGCAGTGCTTTGTAATATGTACAAATGAGATAACACATTTTTAGATTTAAAAAGACAGTTAATAGGAGGTTACAACTTTTAGTATATCTAAAGTGCTATATACTGTTACTCTATAACACAGGTATTTGAGCTTAATATCACTGTCTTTCTGAGTATCGAACATGTTAGACTTAACTTGGAATTGGTATTATCTATCAATCATAGTTATTCTAATAAATCTCTATAGCATATGATAAAAGCATTTACACATTTTTACACAAGAATTTAGAAATCTAAGCATGTACAAAATTGTAACCTGTCAATTCTTCAGTATTTTTCCCAGTTTCTTACATACATTTAATACTATTTTTGTTTTCTTGTAAACCAACCATTTACTTGAGGGTATAGCAGTAACTGAAATTACATTAGAAGTACCATACATCTAAAAGACCAGAATGACAGGCATTCCCAGCATAGTTTTTGTGTTACACATTGCTATCCTCAGTGTGATAAACCTTCTGAAAGTTCTTAGGACCATTACCAATTCATTCTGTGCATGGTCCTGCTCATGCCATGTTTCCTGTGTTTTCTGCTCAAAGTCACTTCGTCATTTAAGTCCTTGATTGTCATTCAGCTGTGTTATGCCTCACCATGTTTATTTCTTCTTTTGGATTCCTACACTAGGGAAACTGTACAATATTCACATATATAGGTCTGGTTGTTTTCACTTATAAGTACATGTTCCAGATACATCCATTTATATATGAAGTGTTCTATTTTATCGTTCTTTATATTTTCTTTATTACTTTTAAGAAGAAATATCAATATGATAGTTTCACAACATATTAGTGGTACATTCGCAATAACTGACACATTGCATATTGTCCTCACAATAGTAATACAGAGCACAGGGTGTGGACATGATACATTTTCTAATTAATATTGGTAAAGAAAGAGAAAAAATATTCTTCTCTTTGAACTGAGAGGAAGTAGACGTATTCATAGTCTAATTTTCCATAATTGCAGTGGGTTACTGGTGAAACTGGCAATGTTAGAAGTTGTTGATTTAAGCCTCTCACAGCTTCATTATATTAATCTAGTTCTGCATTTTGTGCTTCGTAATTAAGCTTTCTCGCTGGGTGATCAAGGGCAAGCTAAAGCAAGACCTGTATAACAAAACATTCATCTTTTGTATCTTCTAAGGTCAAACCCCTTCAGGATTAAATTTGGAACCATATACAGCACTTTGTAGAACTGTTGTCAGTGTCAGCCTTTGGGATGAGTCACGACCATTGCTTGACCAGTGTGTTTTCTGTGAAAGCATGAGAGAATGTTTTTCTCTAGGTGACTCTCCTTAGATGCAGTATAGTTAGCTGAATACTATTTCATTGTATAAAAATGTCATACCTTTTTCAACCATTCTTCAGATGATGGACATTTTAGTTGTTTCCAAGATTTGCCTATCATAGCTTGTGCTACTATAAACACAGTTGCACACATACCACTATGGTATGATGTTTTCAGTTCTTCTGGGAAAATTCCCAGTAGTGGTATAGCTGGACTGAATGGGATGTCCAGTTCTAGTTTTTCAAGGAGTCTCCACACTGCTCTCCATAATGGTTGTACTAGTGTACCTTCCCACAAGCAGCGAAGAAGTGTTCCTTTCTACCCACAGCGTCTCCAATATTTGTTGTTGGTTGATTTCTTTATGATAACCATTCTTTCTGGAGTCAGACTGTACCTAATTGCTGTTTTAATTTGCATTTCACGAATGCTAGTGATGTGGATCATTTCTTCATTCATTTATAGAATTGTTGAATTTCTTCCTGTAAGCTTTTCTGGAGGGTTAAGAATATAGGTTTGCAGACCAAAAATTGGAGAAAAATAAAGGCTACAGAATATCCAATATTTTGGCCCTAGCCCATTCTGGGTCAGTGAGGATTCAGGACATAAAAGAACTGTACTACAACATCCTGTAACTCAGTGGTTTCCCACATTTTCTGTTCAAGAAGATTATGGAGCTACAGAAGAAAGGGATTGAAAATATACAGAGTACCTAAGGAAAGCCATCTAGACAGAAAACATTCTCTTGGACTTTCACAGGGAACAAATTGGTCAACAAAATGGCTGCGACACATCAAGATGGCTGACACCAACTACAGTTCTACAAAGCACTGTACATGATTTCAAAGTAAACCATGAGAGATTTGACTGACCTTGGGAGATAGAAAAGTTACATGTTTTGCTATACAAGTCTTGCTTTAACTTGCCTTTAACCACCCAACAGAAAAGTTTAACCACGTAACATAAAATGTAAAGCTACACTAGTATGTTGAGCTGTAAGAGGCTTACACCAACAGCTTCCATTAATGCCAGTTTTTCCAATAACCCATTGTGATTATGGAACTTTGGATTATGTATAAAGCTACTTTCTCTTAGCTCAGCGAGAATAATTTTTTTTGTACCAACATAGATTAGAAAAATTATCATCTCTACAATCTGTGCTCTGTATAACTACTAGGAGAACAGCAATATATACTGTATAAAATACTGGAAATTTACTACTTACACGTTTGGAAACTATCACATTATTATTTCTTATTAAATGAAATAAAAAAGTCCTGTATATTTTTTATGTATTTAATACAGGTTCTGAAGTGTCTCACTACACAGATCGGGCACACAGTGGTCCTCCTTTTTCCAGCCTGGGATTACAGGTGCACAGCACCACACTCAGTCTCAATCACATCTCAGCACACCCCTAGGGGCATGTCTGGCATGGCATGTCTGTGATCGAACCCCATCTCTCAAAACAAGTGTTTTAATCCACTGAGCTATCTCACTGGCCCGGAAATTCTCTATGTTTAGTGAAATATATTTTTGAAAATCATTAAAATAAATTTAATTTAAAAATTTTATATCATAACATCTTACATGATAAAAATATAAGAAAAACTGCTGATGGTAGGAGCAATATGACTGTGTTTATAAAAGAGCAATTTTGCTATTATGCCTGATAATGCTTAATTTTGAGATTAAGCCTTGTGTATAACCACAAATACCAGAAATAAATAAGGTTTTTCGCTTTTAATTTTTAAGTCATCTTTTTCGCTTTTAATTTTTAAGTCATCAAATAATAAGTAGTTAGAAACTCTCAATTCACAACAAAATAAATTAAAACTTTATTATCCACTTAGTGTGATGATATAGTGGAAAAATCAGTATCTTGTCAATATAATGAAAAATATATCAAAAATTGTGATTGCATTATAAATTAAGAAAGATCTTTGTGAAAGCAACTGAATGGTTTATTTTGCACAATGAGAGCAATTGTTTATTATCCAAATACTACTTTGCTGTTTGAAAAGGTAATCAGTTTTGGCAAGGATACACAATAACAATAGTATGTATCCATCGCTAATAAATGAGTAAAGCAAAATACTTTAAAACTTTTATATTGTGGCACTTTCTATAGTGATATCATATTCAATGGTGTTGCTTTTAAAAAATTCAATTAAAAGGTTATGTTACACAAAATGAAGTAAGTGGATTTGCAATCAATGCCAATATCCACTTACAAACTAGCTGGATGCATTCTTTATGATCTGTATGGCTCGGAATTTGCAGATCTTAATTGGCCCTCGAAATACTTGTGTGTTGAAAATTTATTTCCTAGATATGGTCCAACTGGTAGCAGTTGAAATACTGGAATGTAGGATCTGCTCAGAGAAAGTAGGGCACTGGGGGAGCTGTTGAAGAATCTGTCTCTCTGTCTATCTCTCTTTGTCTCTGTCTGTTTGTCTATCTGTTTGTCTGTCTGTCTGTCTGTCTATCTATCTCCCTATTCCTCTCTTTCCATTATCCTTCTCCTTCTGACCATCATGCTCTGCTCAACATGATAGCATTCTACCAAAGTGCATGACCTTAGCACCCGCTATTCCTTCCTGTTACAGTGTTACAGGTATTCTTTCACAGGAAACCAAAGGCAACACAATGGTAGCCAAGGGATATTAATTAAATTCACCTATACAAGAAGAACTCACTTGTAACAAAACAACAAATTAATCAGCTATCATTTGGTCATAAAAACTGTGGAGAGCTAAAATAGGGGTAAAATTCTTCTCAGTTAGTAACCTCATGGTGACAAATGTCCTATTTACAGTAGATGATAGTGATTTTATGCATTCTTTGTGAATGGCAAGTGATAGCAGGTGGTACAAATTCTGACACTGTGGAAGTAATGAAAACCTAGAAATGCAGCTATATTTCAGGTTCATTGAAAATATCAAGCATAGGCCGGGAGATAGCTCTGTGGTACAAGTGTCTACCTTGCAAGTGCAAGGACATGAGGTCAAACCCTGCTCCCACCAAAAAAAGAAAAGAAAGAAAGAAAGAAAGAAAGAAAGAAAGAAAGAAAAGAAAAGAAAATATCAAGCATTACTGTATTTTTCAAGACATATTTCTGATAAATTTTACTGAAATTTCACATCTGAATCTTAGCTACGTCCTCTTTTCTGTAAATCAAGAAATTCTATTTTTCTATTATTGCAAAATGATACATCTTAGTGTACTCTATCTTTTTGAATCACATTCTTGGTTTGAACATCATTTGAAATAACAGCAAATTCAACAAAGCTGCTGAAAGTTTTGGGTAGATTAACTCATGATATCATCATCATGTTCTTTATGAAAATGCTTCCATAATGCGATACAGCTGGATGGAAATTAAGCACAAAAGGAAGTTGATAACACACTATTTTGATTTTCTAAACAGATGTTTCCTCTGTGGTAAATCATATTTTAATAATACAAAGAAAAATAAAACGTGACATGTTCTATGCAAGTACATTGTGTACCAGACTACTCTACCAAAATCATCATTATTATCTGTTGAGTTTTACCTTAAAATTCATTTATTTTACAAATATTCCCATAGCTAATAATCACCATTATCAGCTTGTTGAATTTTTTATATATTTGAATCAGTCATTAATTCAGCACCTAATCATATTTACCATTAGTTCCTTTATAGGTAGAGTCATCAATCACAAACCGTGTTGAAGTAATTAATGGAAATGAAATGAGACTGAGAACTAGTCTAATGCATAGTAACATATAATTACTGAACATGCTTTTTTTGTACATATTATACCAGGGGTGATCTAAATATATTATGTATGCTTAAATAAAAGTGTATGAGAGGAAAAAGCTCATGCCATTAATCCCCTTTGAAATGCACCCCTAGGTTCAAATACACTTACCCTCCTTCCCACCCTCTGAAGGAGATGGGGAAGGCCTCTTGGTAAGTGTCTATGAGGAATGCTCCAAGCTGCTGCCGAACACCTTCTGCGGGGAAGCCATGCACCTGAGAACAATGCACTGGGTTTTGATCTGCATAGCATAAAACAAGTGGCCAGACATTCTCAAGTGCATTAACGGGGATGTGTCATTTAGTCTAAAGTTTTTACAAGTCTTGAACATTAATTGATTTTGATCACATCTTAAGCCTACTGTTGTAAAATAAAATATGGCTAAGCAGAGGTACTTCTTTAGTTCTTCTTTGTGTCTTTTTGAACATCTCAGGTAAAAATATTTCATTTTGATTTATTTATTTATTTATTTATTTATTTATTCTGTGTATTTGATACAGGATGTCACTACACAGCTCAGACTCTTTTAGTGATGCTGATTTCAACCTTCCCAGCCCTAGGATCATAGGCATGCACCATCATCGTGGGTCTCGGTGGCCACCTCAGCATGTCTGGGAGTGGGACTTGCAGGCCATGTGGTTCCAGAGATGGAAGCCCGGTCCCCGTGCTTGTCCAAGTAAGCGCTTAATCTGCAGAACTATCTCATCATTCCACCCCAATATAAGGTTTTAACATCAATTAATAGATGCAGATTTACTGGAACACAAAATCCATTTTCTGAAACAGAAATGAAAATGTTGTCCTCTAGTTACTATAAAATAAGCTGCATTCAAAACTGAAAGCCTAATTCCTGGCTAAGCTGCCAATTTTAATTTTGCTTAGTCATTGTTTAAACATCTTCGCCAGGCGTGGTGGCTCACGCCTGTAATCTCAGCACTTGGAAGGCTGAGACAGGAGGATTGGTGCAAGTTCGAGACCAGCCTGGGCTACAAAAGTGAGCTCTAGGCCAGCTTCAACTGCATAGCGGGACCCTGTCTCAAAAAGACCAAAAATAAATAAATAAATAAATAAATAAATAAATAAATAAACATCTTCAATTATTTGAGCTAAATCTATTAATATTTCTTTGAACACAAAACTACGTACAAGTTATACGAAGGCAAAATAGTGGATACTTTGTATATTTCTTTTTAAATTTTGCATGTATTCTTTATTTCTTTTAATACGCTGCTGGGGGATCTCAAATCAGCCCTCGGACTTGTTACTGAAGTGCATTTTATACTAAAAATTCAGAGAAGCCAAATGAAATTTGTTCTACTCTTTTGATAATTATCCCCACTATTTTATTATGTCAGATGTTTCTTCTTTTTCTGTATTACATTTAAAATGCTGTTTATCTTTAATTCAACTCCCAGTTTCTGTTTTCTTCACTCTCCTAGGATATGATCTCATTAAAAATAGAAACCCAGCCGGGCGTGGTGGCGCATGCCTATAATCCCAGCACTAGGGAGGCTGAGGCAGGAGGATGGGTGCGAGTTCGAGACCAGCCTGAGCTACAAAAGTGAGCACAGGATCAGCCTCAACTGCATAGTGAGACCCTGTCTCAAAAAGACAAAAAAATAAAAAGAAACCCAAAAACAAAACGTTGTGAAACCTCTTGTTTGTCATCATACAAACTCTGGGACATATAGGGCCATTCATTGTACTCACTTCACCTGTATTACAAGGGAAGGACTGACCCTTGTTTACATTTTGAATTGCAAGGCTTCTTATTCTTTAAACAGTTAATATTGTTCATGTGTATTAATCTTGACAGGCAATGGTATTAGTCTTCTTACTTTTAATAAATTATATAAATGTATCTATTTCTTAGCTTTTACTTTATCTGTTATCCAGGTGTGCTTCCTTATTTTGATTAAAACAGGTTCCAACTAGAAAAAAATAGGTTCATCAGTGTTATGGCTTGTGTCTAGGTGTTCCTCAGAGCCTCACGCCATCACTAGGGCAGGATTCTAGAGTCGGTGATTAGTTCACGGTCCACTGCTGGGATTATGGGTGTGAGTTTATCCCCAGCCCCAGGGGATAATCTGCATATCATGAAGAGTGGAGCGAGGCTTACCAGCTGCTACAGCCTCCGCTCCTCCCTTTGCTCCTTGCTATTTGCTGTTCTTGGCTGCCCTCTGCCATGTGCCACTCTGTCTTCGAGTCAGCCAGGTATGGACTGAAACATCCACAAACTGTGAGCTAAGTAAACTTTTTATTCCTTAATTATGCATGTAGATACTTTGTCCCAGCCATGAGAAAAAAAATAACTGAGACAAGTAAATAATTATATATTACATTTTATCTTTTTTTCCAGCTCTCCTATCAGTATGTTAATAGTTTTATATTACACAACTGAGTAGATTTTATTACTTCTATGCTTTGTGTAAGCCATATTAGTATACATACTATTTTGAAAATCATATTTTCATTTTATTAATTTTCTTTATACTATACATTTTTTGTCAAATAACTTCTCCATTTCTGTTTTTATAAGAACATATTATGTCATTATTAGTTATTTTTCATAAAAATTGGTAAAACTATACAGAAATAAGGAATTTATATATGGAAATTTTAAATGTTTTATTATTTACTATGTTGGACACAGATGTTTATATTATACTTATGTCTTACAAATATTTTATTCCAAATAAGTATCACAGAATATAATGCATTATAATGCATTTTATGCGTTAAAGAAGTCATTTTCATGTTACCTGTGTACACTTGTAAATTATGTGAATCTGCTTTATGATTAACACTCAGACATCTACTTCTAAGCCCGTTGTTACCTCTCGCAGTTTTCCAGTTTATTTTACAAGATGACATCAGAGAAGAGGTGTGAAAGTCAATTATGCTAAAGAATGAGGAATTCATTAAAATTTAATATGTTATTTTGTTCACTCTTAGGAAGATTTTTCACCTCTATTTTCTAAAGCATAATAATGATTTTTTAGAAAGGAATCTATCAGATGTCAATTTGCAGCTTCAAATAGGCTATTTCAACTAAGGAATAACATTTGAAAAGTACATAAATTACACAGCTGGTAGAAAACTTGCTCTTCAGCTATCAGAGCACCTTTGGCATTGATCTACTTTCTCATTATATGAATGGAAAAAAATAAGAATGAAGGGCATATTTAGAAGAGTTTATCATGACGTTTTCCATCTAATTTCAAAGTAAATTACTTTCTTGCTATTTGGAAAATTCAATATGATACAGGTATACCAATTTTACATAGTCTGTTTTCTGATCAAAACTTGTTTCTAAATAAAATACTGTAATTACATGATTGCTATACCTTCCATGTTAACGTCATGGCCAAGTGCTATACATCATGAATAAGTGCTATAAAGTTTCACTTTGTGGTTTTTGTCTTGGCTTAAATTTCTATCCTTAATTACTTTTAATATGTACTTAACTATGTTCATGCTTTTCTTCTTTCTTCATTTTGGAGTTTTCCTTCTCTAATTTCTCCATTAATTTTATGCATCAAAGTATCACTATGTATGTGGATTTGAAATGTGTTTCTTCAATTTAATTTTATTTATTTTGTTTTTCTGAATGCTTTAGTCAGATATCTAGCTGTTTATTTCACCTGTCTATCTAGGTGTCGCAAACCCAGCATATCTAAAATCAGATGTTTATTTTTAAACTGTACATCAATTTGTACATCTGGGAATAATATAATTACCATTCCAATTACCTAGACCATGTCTTGGGGCTGCTCACAAGCCTTTTTATTTTTCCCCTCATAATCTATAGACAATGAATGAGAAAACTAACGCTTGCTCTATCATTATGATATATCCAGAAGTAAACTTCTCGAAACCAACAATGTCACCACAAAAGATCAAGCTATCATCAACTCTGACTGAGTGATTTCAGCCTATTCTTAACTGATCTAATCTGATCCTGTCATTGCTTTCTATTCTCGTTAGGCAAAGAGAAACATTTCTATTCAAAATTAAGGCATTTAGAGTTTTTGGAGAACTGGCATCTCTTCCTTCTTAAAGTGTTTTGAGCTCTTCTTCTACAGCTCGTCTTGGCCGAGCGTGTTGCACGCCTGCCCCCTTCCTTACGGTGTGAGTAGAGGGTCTTAACACTGACTTCCACTTTGCCCCAAGTGATCTCTTCACCAATGGGGTGATGGTGATCAGCCTTTCACTTTTTTCAAATGAAGAATTGCATTGCAATGCAATTTTAGATTCACCTCTACTTAGTGTATAAGTGCTTACTGCTCTGCCCAGTCTTTTCTTTTTCTGTTCATTATATGAAAATCTACTGTCTTATCCATATAATTTTGTGCCATATAAAATCAGAATAATGAACTTATATTTGAAATCTTTAGTGTTTGCTTCTTGCAACTAATATATTTACATGATCAAGAAAGGGATTTTGGTGATCATTTATTTTGTATAGTTACATAGAAATAGATGATAGGTGATAGAAAGATAGGTAGATAGATAAATACATAGATGATAGATAGATGTTATTGATAGATAACATAGAACAAGATTTAATAAAAAAAAACTTAATGTCTGATTCATATATGTGGAAACAGTACTTATGTTTTAGAGGATAGAGGGCCACTTAACTGGAGTTGACCCATTACAGCTGTGAACTTGAGGACCTGTGGAGGGTAAGAGGAGCAGCGGGATTCCTTAACAGGCTATGTCATGGAAATAACCAGAAGGGAGATAAAGGTTACTGTTCAAATAAATTATCATTCCAAAATATAGTTCTTTTGATGAGACAAGGCTGATAGAAAATAAATATTCCACCCTAATTTCTTGCCTTCCGTCTGTGTGTGTGTGTGTGTGTGTGTGTGTGCACGCGCGTCTGTGTGTGTGCACGCGCGTCTGTGTGTGTTTGTGTGTGTGTGTTTGTGTGTAGAAACTAGGACAAACTGTTCAAATCTTGAGTTTTAGATGTTCAGTGAGACACTGAATGTGGTGGTTAATTGATCAAATGTCAACTTGGGAATCTCAGCTGAACTGAGTCAGCGTAGCTCTGCATAGGGAAGATCCACTTAAGGATCAGTTGTTGAAAAGATATAAAAGGAAAAAGCAAAGGAAAGCTTTAAGCAGATTTTCCTTGAAAAGGTTTCATTTCAGCTTACTTTCCTCAGAGATGTTTGACCTGTTCTTTTCTGAGAAGCTGAGGTTCCGGCCTTCCACTTCAGACACTGGCTTTCTGGCAGATTCTTCAGCTTCCCACATTGGCTTTTTTGGCTTCCAGGCACAGCTAGCAGACGCCAGCCTCTGGCGCCAGCTCTGGAGCTCGCCGATACAGACCTTTGGGTCCTGCAAGTCTAATTCTTCAGCGTCCAGATGCAGATTTGCATAGGTCAGTGCAGGGTACCCAGGGCTTTGGCTAGGATCTGCAGCTCTGCAGGAAGCAAACACACTCTTGTACTTGTCTACGCTTAACTCTGGGTAGATATCAAAAGTCTCACTCTAGTTTCTGACAGAGTTCATTTTGAATATATTAAAACTCTTTAAAAATATTTGGAGGATGAGTGACAGAATAAAATTATGGAAATAGTCACTTTAAATGGAGGATTCTGTGTCTCTCATGTCATACAAAGTCCATAAATCAAATAGCACCAGAGTTCTCAGAACAGTTCTTGAGAAATGAGTTCTCAGTGTGCCTTCTGTAAACAAGGTTTCATCCACGGCCTAGCTGTGCCCCGCTAGCACACGGGCCTCCATAGTCAGGTTCCAACATGTGTTTCATAAATGTGCATCACCCCAGTCTCAGAATCACCCTTACCCTGAGAACAAAGTGTTTGTGTTAGTGTTCGAAAACATCTGCTGTACTTCATCTGTACTTTATTTGTGTGAAATATTGTAATCATGGCACCAAAGGAAATTAATGATACCAGCAATAAACACAAGAGGAAAAATGAGAACCATTCAGGGATATAAAGAAAGAAATCATGGTGAAATTTGTTAAACTCATGGAGAAATGAATTATTTAAGTGTAATTTTGAGCCTCAGAGCCAGCTACTTGTTTTTCTCAAGTATTCCTGATGCGAAGAATATGTTCACTTTTTGAACTTTTCAGTTATGAACATGAATTTTGAATAGGTAGAATTCAACAAGTGTCATTCTATACACATATATTACGTACACATATTTATACATATATTGTATTCACATGTACACATGTATGAAGACAGAGGGAGAGTCAAAATGGACACATCATGAAAAGAAAAACTTGCATAAATATCTGCATACTCATTTTTGATACTCGTGCGATTAGTACAACACAGTTCTGAGGCCCAAAATTGGTGATATCCATAAATATGTAAGAAAATAATTTTGTTGTCTAGCATTTTATTGAATATTAGTGTTGTATATTACTTTTGGCCATAACTTACTTATGTTAAATTTCCTTGAAATCTGGTCTTTTAGATATGTTCTGCTTCTAATGTAATGTCAATTATTTACAAAGTCTCTCTCAAGTAAATGTTTGTTTTAAAAGAATAAAAAGAATAATTAAAGAGAATATGAGAGAAGGACAAATGCCATAGGACTGACTTGCTACAATTTTGTATATGCTTAGACTTCTAAATTTCTAAGGATAAATGTGTAATAGTTTTTTTCAATCACTTTCTATAGGGAGTTATTAGAATATCAATGATTGATGGAAAATACCAGTTCCATGCTAAGTTTAGGGAACTTATCATTCAGAAAGACAATTATGTTAAGCTCAAGTACATATGTTACATAATTATATTATCATTAAGCTTCTCTTCAGTAGGGTTAAGAACTCAAGTTTACAGAACAAATATCACCGAAAAAGAAGGGCTACAAGGATAGCCAATATTTTGGCCCTAACCCTTCAAGGTCAGTGAGGACCCAGGACACACGAGAACTTGTGCTATAACATTCAACAACTCGTAAATTTTCTGTTCAAGGAGATTATGGGACCACAGAGGAAAGAGATTGATGAGGTACAGTGGGCCTAAGGAGAGTCACCTAGAGAGAAAACATTCTCTCAGTCTCTCGTAGCGAGCAAACTGGTCAAACAACAGCCATGACTCATTCAGATAGCTGTCACTGGCAAAAGATCTATAAAATGTTGTACATGGTTTCAAAGTTAACCTGTGGGGATTTGACTGACCTTGTCAGATAAAAAAGTTGCATGTTTTGTTATATAGGTCTTGCTTTAACTTGGCCTTGACCACCCAGCAAAAATGTACAGCCATGAGGCAAAAAAAAGGAAAGCCAGTTCAGTATGCTGAGCTGTAAAAGGTTCAAGTCAGCAGCTTTGACATTGTCAGGTCTGCTGATAAAACACTACTATTATGGGATATTGGACTATATATACAACTACTTTCTGTTAGTTCAATGAACAGAAATATTGGTAGCAACAGTGTTTAGAAAAGTTATCATTCTGCATCTCATACTTGGAACATCTACTATGAAGATAATAATATGCATTGTATTAATAAAAACATCAATAAGGCTTAATATTTCCTTGAAAATTATTTAAGATAAGTATGACTTATATCGTGTGAAAATTCATTAAGATTTAATGAAAGATTTTTAAACGGCACAGATTGAGTCTGGTTGGGTAAAACATGTTTGGATATGTACATACTTTAATAATGTAATTTTTAATGTAAAATTTCCATCTATATTTCTGTGTTGGCTTATGTATTGTATCAGTTTCCTAGAGCTACTATAACAAAATACCACATGTTAGGTACTTTTAAAAATCAAAATCACTTTCTTTTAGCTTATCAGCCGAACACTGCAAGGTCAGGGAACCAGTAGAGCTGCTCTGGCATGAGGCCACAATAGGGTATGCCTGGCTATTCCAATACATCTTAACATTTCTTTTTGCTTCGCATGCATAAATATTGGCGAATTAGGATATAGGTATTACAAACTAACTTATAGTAGATGCCCATTTAACAAGTATTAATATAGGGCTGCAGAGATAGCTTATCTGTCTAAGCATCTGCCTAGGCCAGTGCAAGGGCTTGGTTTTGATCTCCGGTACCACATGCCATGCTGGCCCATCCCCAGGGGCTCTGGCCCAGTCAGTGCTGAGACTGGGCGTGGTGGCACATGCCTTATAATTGCAAGGCTAGGAAGGCTGAGACAGAAGAATCACTATGAGTCTGAGCTGTGTTGTGAGACCTTGTGCCAAATACATAAAATACATTGGTAACATATCAATATAAATATTGTGAATACTTCAGTTTATTACAAGTATATTTCTCTAAGCTCTTGGAAGGTATTACTTTTCTCCAGAGTTATGCTGATCCTATTATCTGTCTCCCTTTCTCTTTGCTGGAATAATATAGCTGATATACACAAGTTAAAAGAGGAAGACCTTATTTTAGCTCCTAGTCTGTAGAGGTTTCAGCCCATAGTTGGCTGGTTCCAAATTATATCAACATGGGAAAGGGGCATGGAGGAGGAAAAAACACCATAATGAAAGGATTTCTCAGAGATTTTATACACAGCATGAATGCGGGTGTGGTATTTATGTAGATATATCAAGTTAAACAATTATTCACAAATCAGGTTACAAGGACAAAGCAACAAAATGAGATGCGAGACCATAGTATCTGCATTCAGTATAACTATGCAAAAGATGCAAAGGATTCACTGAGTTGAAACCCAGCTCTACTCACATTCTCATCAAGGGCACAAAATAATCTACACCAGTAACTGAAAGTCGAGGAAGCTCTTTCTGCTTAGGGCTTATGTGAGACTCAAACCACAGCATCCGTGTTGAGTAAAAATCCATGACTCAGCGAAACCTATTGAACTGTTTCTGGTCAGGCCCCAAAAAGCTGGATCCCGCACTCTCCCCTAACACAGGACAGCAGGAAGCACAAGTCAATTTTCTGGGAGTGAGGTGAAGCTTCTGTCCCAGAACCCCGCTCCGGGCTACCTTCTATGCTACCAGAAACTCCAAAGTGACTATCTCCATACTCAACCAAGGTTTCCAAATCATGCTAATAAATCAAATCTGACATTGTACAAAGACCAGTGAGCCTGTGGGACCAACATGAGCATTGCCTCCATCAGTTCAAATCTGGACTAGGCCTGCAGAATACCTACCTGTCTTATGAAGCTGTTCAGGCGCCTGTCTCTGAGAGATCTCTATGTGACCTTGTGTAGAAAGAGCCTGCTTTACCAAAAGATTGTATGAATAAACAAAGCAAAACAAATGCTTCAACTAAAACCTTCAACGAGCACAGCTAATTCCAGGGCAGTGCTTACAAGGGAGCTGTAGAATAATAACCAAAACCCAGAGCTTCATCCCAGTGGAGCAGGGGAGTGTATCTACTTGTATCACACCAATGGCACAGTGGGCTTCTATTCCTCTGAAACTGTTAGGGCTACTGTTGTCAGGAGACTCAAGCACGACTCAAGTTAGCATCAACCCAAGTCAGTGAGGCTCTACCTTCACCGACATCTTCAACTGTAAGCAGCATAGTATGGTGTATAACCTCATGCAATGGAGCAAACAAGACAGTAAGCATAGGACTGACCCTGGAAGTTAATGATACAGGGTTTAGACTGAACCCATGATAGATTTAATTGGCCTCTATTCTCAGGCCTTCCTGTAGAGGAACCTCTAGAATTGCTCCAGTGGAAAAGGAGGCCATGTGACCCTAGCTTGTTGGATTTTAATTGCAGAATCCATCACATGTTTCTGGTTAAAGAAGTCATGGACCATTGGGTCAAATCAGCAATAGGTCTCTCAAACAAGGATACCTTGGTCTTAGATCATTGTTATGCACAACATAGTGTCTGTGGTCCCAGACTGTACCAAACATGGTGGCTTTTATAACCTCAGTTTGATTAAGCAATATGTGGCTTGTTCACCCATGGGGACTTCCCAAATTCTCATAGTCCAATAACCATGAACTATTGACTATGTATTTAAATCAATCTTCCATGGATGAAAATAAAGACAAGGTTTGCAAGACTTCAGGAGAAAAAAAAACCAGTAGTGCATAGGGGACCTTAATTCACATGATAGCCAACTACGTATGAGAGGCTTGGCTGGCTAGGATTCTAGAGGATTTCATTGTTTCACTATTGAAGGAAAACAGAAATCTGTCTGCTGAGAATAAGACATAGAGCAAAACTGCATTTTAGTAATGAAAGGATAAAGAGAAATGCAAAAGCTGAGAGAATGGAACCCCATCAAACTTGTTCTAGAAGAACTTCTAAGTTCCCAAAACTAAAGGTTTAATAAGTTGAAAAAAAAATATGAGGTCAAAATTTACATAGAGCTAAAATAAGAACATTCCAATACTATATCATATTTAAAGAGCTTCCATTCATACTCAGCATAAAAACTAAATGACTAAAGTAGTATCTACCTTAATATGTGAAAATATAGTAGAAGATACATGAAAATTCCAAACTCCCAATTTTGAGAATTAGAATGTGTTATGATTTACGTCTAGTTGTCCTCTCAAAGCCTCATGCAGTCATGGGACAGGGATTTCTATAGATTGAGACTTGACTCATGAGTCACTGGGATTATGTGATTTAGTACTGATCTAGAGTTTGAAACTTGATCCATGATCCCTGGGATTATGTGTTTTAATACCAATGAGATTATTGGTCTGAGTAGGGCTGGGACTATGGGTGTGGTATAGGGTAGATATCCTAAGGTAGAGAGCTTGATTGGAATATAAAGAGTGACACAGAGACAGACTCAAGCTGTTGCTGTTGTTCTGCTGCCCTGATTGATTGGCTGCCTCTGCCAATATTTTGTTGCTATTTCGCCACCATGAACTGGATTCTCTCTGCTCTGTTCCACTCAGCATTGGATCAGCCGAATATGGACTGAAACCTCCACGAACTGTGAGCAAATAAACCTTTCCTTCCTTCATTTTGGGTGTCGGGTATTTGTCCCAGCAATGAGAGAAAAGTAAGACTGAATTCAGATGACAAGTTTTCTTATGAGTGTCTTTAAGTTGAATCTGTTCTTATAATCAAATTTAACTTCCAAAATAGCCCTTCAGAATTAAGATGATATTTTGTGAGCCTTGTGGCAACTATAGAGGACCCACAAGTGACTCTTAAGAAAGTAATGAGGAAGTAAGAAAACACACCAGTAATTTATTTAACCACTGTAGAAAACTATGAAAGAGGAAGACAGAAAGGAACTGTAATAAAATTTAAAAATAAATTACATAAAGGGAAGGTTCTACTTATAAATGCTTGCAATCCATGTAAATGGATTAAAATCTGTAAAACTACACACAACGCTGAGTATGTATACACACACACACACACACACACACACACACACA
>PVJA010011763.1:0-14806 GCA_004027025.1 Myocastor coypus | reverse complement strand
GGAATAAATATAGACAAAAAAATTTACCATACAGTGATAAAGATCTGAATTAGGTCAAGATAATGCTAAATAGATATTTCAATATGGGAGCACACATGTATCAAGTACATTTTAATAGCACAAATGGAAGAAATAGAGTCCAGTAGAATAAGAGTTAGAGACAACAACAGTCCAGTTTCAACAGTATACACAGCACCAAGAAGCTAAACAAGCATCAGATATAAACAAATTAAAAGTCTGTGTAACATGCCAGTTGTTTGGGTCAGCTTTTGGCTACTGTAGCCAAATACATGAAAAACTGCAATCTGGAAAGGAAATATCAATTTGAGATCACAGTTTCTGACATTATAGTCCATAGATAGCTGGCTCCAAGGCAGAAGTCTTGGGGCAAAACAGCATGCCAAGGGAAAATTGCAACCACCATGGCCACCCAGAAACAGGAAATTAGGGAAGAGTTTCCAGAGCAGGAACAAGGACCAGAAATCCTTCTCCAAATCGTCTCCTTATGAACACAAAAACCCATGAATAAGTGTGTTTTGTTGATGCCCTAAGCATCTTTGAAGCCAGTCAGGTTTACATTCAATATTAACCATCACTTCCTCCCTCCAATGGCAAGAACATATGAGAATATATTTTTCTCATAATCATGTAAATAGATTCTACAACAGGTCTCTCAAGGAGTCTCATGAGTTTGAAAAGAAATGAAATCATATCAAATATCTTTTCCAATCACAATGCAACAAATTATGTATGTTATTTTCAAGAAAAACTATGGAATCCATACAAATACATGGAAGTTAAACCCTTTACTTTTAAACAAACAATGAATTGAGGAAGAAATTAAGGATGAAATTATTATTTCTTGAAACAAATGAAAATGGAAACTGAACATTGCATAATCAATGTGGTATAGCAAAAGTAGCAGTAACGGGGAAGTTTATAGAGATCATTGCCCTCATCATGAAGAAAAGTGATGTCAGAAAAATAATATAACACTGGATATTAAAGGACTAATAAAACAGTGATGAGCTACACTTGAAATTATCAGAAAGAAAACAAAATCTAAAGCACAACTAATGCCAAATACACATGTAAATTTATTTTATATATAATACACAATTCACATTATGCAAACATTCATATGTGTACATGCACATGCATACACACACACACACACATATATATATATATATATATATATATATATATATATATATATACATAAAACACATATAAAACTAAGACTGAATCATGAAGTCATGGAAACTCTCAACAGATCATTAACATGCAGCAAATTAAAGAAGAGCCTTTCATTAAGAAGTGGGCCAGGACCAGATTGTGCCACTGTGGAATTCTTCCAAATTTAAAGAAATTTAATACAAATTTAATTTAAATTATTAGAAATTGTACAACAGAAAATGTTTTTTTATCTACAAAGTCACAATTGCCTTGATTCCAAATCAGATAAAAAACATAAAAAATGAAATAAATAAATGAAAATATACAGATGCAAAACTTCCCAACAAAAACACTAGCAAAGCGAATACAACACATCAAAAATTACTCATCACAACAAACAGGGATTCATCCGGACAGGCAAAGATGGTTCTTTATGTGAAAAAGCAATAAATATGATCCTGCCACATCAAAGAATTAAGAACTAAAACCAGGTTGTCCTCTTAACAAAACTTGATTAACATATGATAGGCCATCATGATAAAAATATAGAAAAAAATAAAAGGGTTATAAATCAACATAATAAAGGCAAGTGAGAAGTTAACATTATTTTAACTTTTAAAATATTAAAATCTTCTGTTTAAGACATAGAACAATAAGAATAATACCTACTTTCATCACTGGAGTTTGTCATAATTCTGAAAGTCCCAGGCCTAGCAATTAGACGAGAGGAAAGAATAAATTGAATCCAAATTGGAACAATATTGAACTTTTCACTTTTGGGATGATATGAACTTACACAAAGTAATCTTTGGGGCTTCCACCAGAAAAATCTATTAGAGTCAACAAACTAATTCAGCAGTTGTAGGATGCAAAATCAACACAGAAGAATCAATAGCATTATTGATTGCCAATAGAAAACTATCCAAATCTGAAAGAAAGAAAGCAATTACACTTAAAATACCCACAAAAATAATAAAAACAACAAAAAATAATTTAATCAGAGAAATGAGTGATGTCTGTATAGAAATTATAAAACACCGCTTAAAGAAATTAAAGAGGACCTCAGCAATAGAAAGACATCTATCTTTGTCCCTTTCCACTTGTGGGAACAACATGCCTGGCATCCATCCCTTGAGAAAAGAGAGGTTATGGCTCACATTTCAATCCAGTGGGTTGAAGGCTGCGAGGCAGGATCCTAGGCAGTGTAGACTGGCAGAAAAGACATTAAGGCAAGGCAGAATGTAAACCAAAGAGGAAGAGAACAGATGGAGACAGGCTCATTTTCCTGTGAAACCTCTTCCAAGTAGCCCCAGCCTCCCAACAGCAAGTCAGGAATATACCCCATAACCCAATCACATCCCAGCAGCCCCACCTAAGTGTTCACGAGGCTTTGGGGGAAAATCTGTGCTGAATAATAACATTTCAATCCTGATTCCCAAAACAATCATGGACAACCACTTTATGCAAATCGCTTTTACTCCACCTCTATGCATCACCACCATCCTACTAGGTCTCCCATTGCTGAGAAGTCTGCTTTAGTGCTCTCTCTGAGATGCGAGTAAAACTTTTAACTGAGATCTGAAGAAATCAAAGGGAAGTTGAAACATCAGATGGGCAGCACAAGCATCACTCTTCCAAAATGAGAACCAGGGGGCTAGAATCTAATGGGACCTACGCAATACCAAGATTCTGAGGGGCAAACATTAAATCTTATGGTGGTACATCCAGTATCCAGGAAAAGCTGTGTCAAGATGTGAACTCTAAAGGGCTTTGGTGAGGGGTGGGAGGGACTTGCTCCTGTGGCATTACCATTGGTTGTAGCTTTCACAGCTTCTCTGCTGGACTTGCTTTCCTTAGTCCTTCCATGTTCTCGACCTCTCCAACCTCCTGGTATCTCCTATGCTCATTCAGTTTCATACCCTCTGCTTCACACATCAACCTCTCAGGGGAACCCTCTCTGTCTTGCCAGGTCTTCTTCTGAGTTCTGGGTGGAAGTCTCCATGGTCACTTCTCTCATCTTTGCCACATATCTGTAAGCCAGCATCTGGTACTGACAACACCATGCTTGGCCACCAGGGTAGCAGTGGCCAGGTCTTTTCTCATCATGGGTAGGGTGAACTCTGAATATGTAGATGGCTGAGGACTTTAAACAGGACTGCAGAGATCAGTTTTGAAGTCATCTTTCTGCAGCAAGGTACACTGGGGAAATATTCTAAAAAAAGAAAATATCTTTCATTTTTCCACCCCTGAATCTACAATGAATAGGACCTTTTGGTTTATTCTGATGACGTCAAGGTATCTTTGGTACTGTTTTCAGGTAAATAACCCTATTGTTTTCTTTTCTTTTCTTTTCTTTTTCCTTTCCTTTCCTTTCCTTTTCAATTTTAATCTCTACTCTGCTCCAATTTAATAGACTAAAGTTTATAGTAGCATATTTCTGGTGAAACATACAATTTTTAAAATCACAGAGTTGGGACATTTACTTTTGACTCTCAGTGGAGAGCTGTCTAAAACCTAAAATCTCCTAAGAAATATTCTTGCCGCAATTTAAATATTGAGCTGCTTTTAAATTTTATGCACCAGAGTGATTTATTTGCCAGATTTGAACTCAGTATTCTACAAAGACTGAGGACATGAGAAAAAATGCAGGCAAACATTCTTCAGGATCTGAAGTCCAGCTGCCACTGAAATCTTTGTTTCAATTTTAATTTCCCGAGCCACATCTGTACCATCTGGATTCCTATCAGAATTTTGCTTTATTGAACTCTGACCATAATCTCCCATGAAGCCCAACCTACTGTGTTTTAGCCTTTCTTCTCTAAAGCTATTCCTGAGAACCAGTTCCAAAGGACTCCGAACCACATGATCAAATACTCAAAGCTGCTTCTACATGACCAGCATCGAGATTTATTTATTTACTTTTCTCAGCCCTGGAACGAAAATGCTGTAGTTTAAAAGGAGAGAAGTTTATTGTAGCTCATGTTTTGGGTGATAGTTCCTGGATCTAAGTCACGGCAGAGGATATTGTTCATGGCATGACACCCATGAGACAGAGAGTAAAGGAGCATGCAACAGGTGAGATACAGTCCTCCGTGTCATGCCTGCAGTGGCCTAGCCCTTCTGACCTGACCCCACCTCTCAGCAACAAATCAGCATGAGGCTCTTGGAAGGCATCTATATATAAACCATAGAAATTTCTGTATTGAAAATGTCTCACTTTTCTCTCCTGCCTGGGACAAAATACTCAACATCCAAAATTAAGGAAGGAAAGATTTCTTTAGATCATAGTCAGTGGAGGTTTCAGTCCATGCAAGGTTTGTTGCGAGGCAGACTGGCACATGGCGGAGAGCAGCCATTCATGGAGGGGCAAAGAGAAAAGAGGGAGAAGCATCAGCTCCAACTGCTACCTAGCCTCTCTCCCCTCCTTACATTGCAATGCAAATTAGTTGCTCAAGCGTAGGTGCAGAACTCACACTCCTAATAATCAATCACAAACACCAGAAGTTTCCTCATGACTACATGAAGCTCTAGGGGTAAAACTAGACAAAAGCCATAACAGAGTGATTGGACAAATCTATGTTGTTAGCACATTTAGATTCCCAGGGCAATCCACCCCTACCGAAATACTACTATCAGTTTTCACAGAAATAATACAAGTACATAACACACAAACACACAAATGTACTTGGGCTAAAGAAATCAATCAATAGTTACACATCCTATCTCTAAATTCAACACAAATTAGTGATAATCTAAAGAGCATGATATTGACAAAAACAGTTACACAAAGAATGTAAAACAAAGGAAGAAGCTAGAAGTAAACCTACATCTCCACAGCCAACTGATTTTCAATGTAATTGATAAACAAGGAATCTTTCCAATAAATAGTGTTGAGATAATTGAACTTCTACATGAAGAAGAGTGAAGGGAGATGATTCTGTTTCCTTAGTTATGAAGATAAACCTAAAAATATTCCGAGATTGAAGTACAAGATTTAAATCTTCAAAACTATTAGAAAAAGCATGGAAAATAACTCCAAGCAACAACATGTACAACAATTTGCTTTGGACAAAATTCAAAAGTATAGAAAATGAAAGGTCAAAATTAGATAAAATTTGCTACAGCAAACTAAAAATCTCTGTGCACCAATTATGTGATGATACAACTACAAAATAGAAAAAAAATATATTTACAACATCCCTATCTGACAAAAAGTTAATATCGAAAATATACAATGAACACTAAAATGTAATAGCAATCATTTAAAAATAGACAATAGATCTAAAGAGACGTTTATCAATAAATGTGTATAAAAGAACAATGAGTATGTAAATAAATAGTCAACATCATTAATCATTAGGAAAATTCAAATCAAAGCCACAGTGACGCTGGCTGTGGTGGCACTTGCTTATAATTCCACTATCTGAAAAGGAGGTAAGAGGATCACCTGGAATTTAAGGCCAGCGGGGGCTCCATATTGAGTTCAAGTCCACCATAGTAAGACCTTGGTTGAAAAACAAACACTAATTTCAGAAACAGAGTGAGATACACCCCAGCAAAGTGGCTATCATCAAAATGAATAATGAGCACTAGTGGTAATAAAGATCTGAACAAAAGAGATCCATCATGCTTCATTGGCAGAAATATAAGTTACTACTTCTGCTCTGGAATACGGTGTAGAAGCTCCTCAATAAAGTTAAAATAGTAGTACCATATCATTCAGGTCTCTTTAGGGCGAACACTGAAAGAAAATGAATTCAGCATGTGAAGGCATTTTCATGTTCTCATATGCATTGCAGAACTACTCGAATTATCTATGAAATGGAGGCAACCCAAGGGTCCATCCGCTGATGACTCAATAAACAATGTGGTTCGTCTTTGCATGGACAGCTGATTTGAAGACAACACTACGCAATACAACAAATACTGCGAAATTCGGAGTTTGTTTAGTGTTTGTTTGTTTAGTGTGTTTAGTTTGTTTAGCTGTGACAACGAAAGGTATCACTTGTAGTTCTGTATCTCCGTCATGTCATGTAGAGTTGTGGAGCAGGTCTTTCAGAGAAATTTGGAAGAATTTAGACATCTAAGCAGGAGGGCAGCCTGATAGCTCAGTGGATTAAAGCACCTGCTCAGGCAGACACAGGGAGCAGGGTTCAATCCCTGGTGTTGCCTGACAGCCCCACCCCTGTAGTATACTGAAATGTTGATTGAGATTGGGTATGCTGGCATGTGCCTGTAATCTCAGCACTTGGGAGCTGAAAACAGGAGAATCGCTGTGATTCTGATCTGTGTAGTGAGACCCTATAGATTCTGTACTAAAAACATTAAAAAAAATGCTGAATACAGGGTCTGATGGGTGATTCTTATTAGAGCTCCGAACAATAGAACATTGTAGGAATGCAAACACTGATAGCCTTGGCTCTGGATGTTCCAGTTGGGAGCAAATATTCATTTGAAATTGGACTGCAGGCCATGTGTGAGAAAGCATGGCAGAAAATGTGTCTACATTTTGTCCACGTCCAAAGATTTTGCAGGATAATGAGCACAAGGGTGGCTAGACTAACCAATGCAGAGAGCATTTCGAGATAGTCCAACACTGAGGCATGAGTTATGCTATGTGATTCCTCTTACAGATATTAAAATCAGGGATTAGAGGCCAGTAGGAAAACTTTAGAATGATTAAATATTCAGCCAAAATGAACCAAATGTAAAATTAATGTTAAAAACTGGTGTGGGCATTAGCTGGGCATGGTAGTACATCTCTATAATCCCCACACTTGGGAGGAAGGCTGAGACAAGGGTGGCCGTGAGTTCAAGACAGCCTGGACTATGTAGTAAGACCAAGGCCAATGCCAGCCTGAACTGAACATTGGAAGCGTGTGTCAAAAATAAATGAAATAAAATAGGTAAGTCTACTGAAGAGATTAGCAACATGAAAATGAAACCAAAGGTACCTTAAGGGCACTGTACGAGTATATAAATCTCCCCCAGAATTCAAGGAAGGCCTGTGAGGAGGACAGCAGTGTTCCAGTGGGTGCAATGTGTGAAGCTGTGACAACGAAAGGGAATGGGAACCTCAAGAAGCTGGAGCTGCCAGGAACGAGGGCTGTCTGCCAAAGAAAGCTAAGGGCTGCACCTGGAACCAGCCCTACGGAGAGGGGATGTTGGCTGTGTCCCGTGAGGTAGTATAAGTAGGGCAGACCAGAGCCTTAGAAACTCTTCACTGTCAAATATACCAGATGCCTAAATGGATATAGAGGACTTTATGTACGTACAGCTGGATTTTACCATTTTGGAATGGGAATGTTTAAGCTGTAGCATGGTACTTGGAAAATATAACTTTGTTTGATTTCTTTTTTTTTTTTTTTTTTTTTGAAAGAGGTGGAGAGCTAAAGTTTTTCTTTGAGCTTCAGAAAAAAAAATGCATTTACTTGAAATGATACAAAGAGAAAAAACATTGTCCTGGCACTGCGAAGGCGTTATGCCCAGGATTATTGCACGTCTGGTATTACTCAAGAGTGTTGTATTATGTAGGTCCAATTATGAGCTTACTATTGTCTTTCTCTGGAAACTAAGTGTTCATTTAAGGAGGTTACCTTTGGGTATGATGTTGACCAGCAGTGCGGTGTCACTGTTAGAGAGAGTGTCCTGTTACTTGAAATTCAGACTGGGGAAACTCACTTCTGGCTGTATCTGGCTGGACCATAGATGTGGCACGTTGGAGCCCAGGCCAAGCTCTGGCTCCACCCTCTCTGGTGCTGCTGCTTCGGCCTTCCTAAGCACCGTGAACTAAGCACCCTCCGACCATCACGTTTCTGCCTTGGAGCCAGACGGAATTTCAGCAAGGGCTGCACGGCCTTTGAAACCATGTTCACATGAACCCACTGCTGCTTGAAGTTTGGAGGGTCAGGATGTGAGCCCCACTGGCGAGAAACCCGAATAGTACATAGATGCGTTTATCAACCATGACATGATGTGCCAGTAACAATATGAGTGTTTTTATAAGTTAAGTTTATAAAAATGTAGTTCAAAATAGGAAAAAAAAATTGGTAACCCCCATCTGTAATACTTAAAACTATTTCGTTAAAGGCGCTACAGCGGTGTAAAAGAGCTTTGGGATATCAGAGTTGGAGCCTTAACTAGCCCTCAGGACTACTAATCAGCCGGATTTTCCCCCAGCATTGTTATTTAATTTGCAGCACTCTGAGCAAAGCTGCCTGAAACAACTTTCTTGTAATTTGCTAAGAATGAAGTCCACGAAAATATACTTCAACATAAAAATCACAAGCCAGTGCTTTCCTCCTGACTACATTCAGCAATGAAATAACAAATGAAATATTAAGAACAATAATTAAAGGGCTTAGCTTTTAAGCTGTCTGGTGGTGTGTAAGATTCAGTTCTTTATTGGCTATTAGAAAAATTACTAAAATTACTTCAGCTATTTGAAGTGAATAGAGAACCGCCCGCTCAGCGGCAGCGACAGAAAGCACTTTGGACTAAACTTTCTAACACTTTCTTTTTGGAAAAATTACTTTAGAATTTCTCAGGCTGAAGTTTATTTATTAGGAAAAAATTAAAGTGTTATTTCATCTAAAATAAATCATTCCAACTGAATGGTTGCAACTCAGGAAATACTTGAAAATTAATTCCAATGCCTCTGCCCTCGTATAGTGAATCATATTAGAATGCTTATTTAATATGTCTCTAAAATTATTAAAAGGAAATAGATTCAAGGAAGATTAAGTGTTTGGCAAGAAAAACTACCGTTTTAAGACAAGCGTTTACCATAAGAAAAAGCAGTGAGTTACAAAACCAAGTGTCGTCTGCTCAATAAATCTTACTTCTTATAAGTTTAATAAAGTCTATGCTTTACGTGGAGGTGAGAAGATTGAAAGGAGAGGCTTCATGGCAGCAGCTTGTCCAGCTGCAGAGAGAGGTAGGAAGGTGGCTGAAACTCCAAGGAGCATGGCTCCCCGTTAACGCTCTGAAACACGGTGGAGATTTTTCAGTTGGCATAAATACTTCATTCATTTAATAACCTTTTTTTTTTTTTTTAAGAATTTATTTATTTTTTTTTTTTCTTGTTTCAGAACTTTTGTTTGTTTATTTATTTATTTATTTATTTTTATGGCCATCTTAGCCTGCCCTGAGGGCCGGGCTGGCTCAGCATGTGGTGCCGGGGATCGAACCGCGGTCCCTGCAGCCACCCAAGATTTCCTAAGCAGGGGCTTTAGACCACTGAGCCATCCTGTCGGGCCCCTCATTTAATAATCTTAACACTTCTGAAAATAACACGCCACTCTGTGAAAATACAGCCCGTCCTTATCTGTCTCAAAGTAGCTCAAGGATAAAGGCGGTAAGAGTCTTTATCAAGTGTTTCAGGAGTGCAAGAAGTAAGGGGCGGTGTAATCGCGGCCCTCTGGGAGGAGGGCTGAGGTCAGAGCCCAGTCCTACTTCAGAGCCACTGGATATGCTTTACTAGATCCTCGTTTCAATGAGCTCAGACAACAGTAATTTGTTATGTGGATCATGGCAGGATCCTTTTTCTAAACACCAGAAAGCATGGCTTCTTTTTCTTTTTCTTTTTTTTTTTTTTAATTTTTTTTTTTTCTTGTTTCAGAACCCTTATTTGTTTATTCACTCATTTTTATGGCCGGCTCAGCCTGCCCTGAGGGCAGGGCTGGCGCACCATGTGGTGCCGGGGATCGAACCGCGGTCCTTGAAGCTGCCCAAGCTTTCCCAAGCAGGTGCCTTAGACCACTGAGCCATCCCGCCAGGCCCCGGCTTCTTTTTCAATATAAGTGCATCCTAACGCATTTAGTCTCCCGGTAGGCTGCATTACACACTTGAGAGCACTATTGTGCCAAACTCTGCCACCCAGAACTAGGATACCTTTTCATCTTGCTTTTCTTCTTCATAATGGAATGGAAAATGTACATATACAAACAAGTAAGAGACAAAGCTTATTTTCATTTATTTTTCATATGTACTCTGCAGATATTTGAAAGAATGAACATCAAAGAAAAGGTATGTTAAACGCACTTCAAATGATAGAAATAAAAAAACACAAATTATATTAACAGTAAATAACTCAGACCATTTATGTTTCCATGTTCCCTTGAAAGTTTTTTTTTCTGGAAATCTTCGTGAGTTTCTTCTCATCCAAAAGTCATATGCTTATAAAGTCAAACAGGTAATTTCTTCTGAAAATTATAGTCTGTTACAATACAAAATACACTGGTTTTAGAATTATAGATTATAACTTTACCTTTCAAATTGTATGGCTTTTCCTGTTCTAAGTTTTCTATCTATAAAATTATTTCTGTTTTCAAGGTTTTAAATTCAGTTGTGGTAATCATAATAATAATAATAATATATTAAAAGCTAGAACCTACAATAGAAAGGAAACTTGGAATATATATATATATATGTATATATATATATATATATATATATATATATATTTATCATTTTCCTCAGTTCATCCTTCAGAGATACAGCAGAAAGAAAGAACCTTAGGCATTCCTCGACTGCCTTCAAATATTACCTGATCCTTTATTACTTAGTCTGCTAAATTATCTCATATATAAAATTTTCACACTAAGTACATTCCCCACAAAACACAAAATGTGCCTGTGATAACATAATGCACAGTCAGTAGCAGATAAGCAGAAACATTGGCAAAACACTTGCAGGGAGAAGCTTTCTTTTAAATTTTATTTTATTTTATTTTATTTTATAGATTTCTCTGACAACATGAGATTTGCAGCCTAAAAAGGTTTGAGTATGTGAGGTTGCACCTATAGGATAAAGATTTATTCAGACAATCAGCAGGGAAAGTTGAAAGAGAGAAAGAGAAAGAGAGAGAGAGAGAGAGAGAGAGGCACTTGTTTTTAATACACCATAACACATCTAGTGGTAAAAGTTCTCAAACAGAATATTAAACAAAGACCATTTGCTGGTTTCAGATTAATATTTATTAACTGCTCTTATTTTGGAAGTCTATATCAAGTTTGAAAATTTCTGATTATACCAAGCATATTTTATATTACTTAGTAATACTGTGTATAGTACAGATCAACATTGAAATCTACTTCCTGCCTGCTCCAGAATGTAGTTTAAAGTGCAAATAGTTGTAAATATATGATCTCATTAAAAACTCACCATTATCAAAAGTCTGAACTTCAAAAGTTATTCCAAAAAATCTTTTCATTAATATGTAATATATGCTAAATATTTTGTTAATATGCTTGATTTATTATATATATGATGAATTCCTGATATGACATGCTATTGACAGTTAAAGGGCCAGAGAAATCCTAGAACTGATCTTCAAATAATATAAAATGAAACAAATTAGATAAGCTCTGTTCTTCTCTTCCTTTTATGGACAATTCAAAACTATCATTGAAACTCAGAGTCCCAGGAAAAAGCCAACTCTATTTTTATGAAAGCCCTATAATAATAGAACCAATACTTTTTTTTTTTTTTTTTTTTTTTAGTTTCTCTCTCACTTTCTCCACATTCTTCTCATATCGTTAGAAAAGTCTTCCAACTAAAGCAAATGTAGTGGAATAATTGAGGTAGTGCTCACGTTAAGTAAATTCAGACCAGAGCACTTTTACTGAAAGTAACTCTCAAATTCAGAATACTGCCATTTCAATTCAGAAATTTTGCCAGACCGAAAAAAAAAAAAAAATATTACTACTGGGCATGTAATATCCAACTACACTTCCATAGCATTCGTTCTTAATTTCAACTAAGGGTTGTACTGTTATATAAAATGAATGAAAAATATTTATGCATAGTGTCTGAAGCATTCAAACTATAAGAGTGAAATAAAATTATAAATATTATGAAACAGGATAATTAATTAACATTTCAAAGGAACCATAAAACCCAGAAGGAATATACTATAGAGAAAAGCAAAATTCTCTTACCTACAATCCACGAAAAGTTCTGATGCAAATTGAACACTTTTCCTCTAAACTCAAGGGTAGATTGTTCTTAAAATAATGTCCAGGATCCAGCAGTCACAATTCACGTCAGTTTTCCAACACAGGCAATTCGTAAGCTCAAAATCTTAGACTTTAAAAGACATAAAACCACACCCCTAAGACCTAGGATAAAGAAATTTGGATCAGGGTTTGTGGAAGTGTGACTCCACATTCTCCCACAGTTTTCTGGCTAGGAAGATCAAGACTCTGCATCCAGGAGACCTGGGAATTGTACAGAATTCTCAGCTGTAGTGTATTATAAGAAGTTGACATCACCTTTGTCCTCCTCAGAAGTTGCACGCATCTGCTTTATTTTTCCTAGGGAAGCAGCAGCTAGGCAGGATTCAAAAAAAAAAAAAAAAAAAGGGGAAAGATGAATTGTCTCTATCTGTGTTACACATTAAAATCTTCATTTAAAAAATAAAAAAAATAACAGACTGTTATGCTTCCGTACAAACCAGGAGCAAAAAATAGTAATGAATATTTCTAACATAAGGTACATGGAAAGAAATTTGCTAAGAATATAATAGAGAAATGTAATGATGGAAAATAAAGATTTTATTTACATGGGATATATCCTGGTTCAATATGTTTGGGATTACTGGGACGATTTGCTTTAAATTTTAGAATAATGATCATCTGCAGTTACTAAAGAAGGAATTCCAGAATTACATTGGCAATTTTTATTTTTTAAGGTACAAGAGGAGAAGTTACATAAAAGAAAGAAACAAAACGATTTCAAATGAAAATCATAAGCTTATTACTCTACTGTTCTCTAATATATGCTGGAAGAGCCCCCCCTTTATTAAAACAATTAAAAATACCCTAAAGCTAGACAGAAGTGGACTGCGAGAGCAGATTTGTGCTAGAACTCTGTACATCAGGGTTAACTGTCATTACTGAAAAAATATGCAATTCTTATCTAGAAAGAGTGGATATAAAGAACAAGGCCATAGAGTCAACCTAAAGCCCCTATTCTTCAGTGTTCTGAGATATAGACATAGATAATGAAAAATACTTAAAACACAGAAGTTGTAGAGAAAGTGTTTAATGTCAGCAATGTTCCTCTTCATAGTCTCAGAACTGAGGCAATTTCAGACCCTAAACTCATTGCTAAAAATTGCATACATACCCTGGAGGAAAGTCATAAAATAAAGGAGAAATGTATATTATTGATTCTTAAACCTTCCATTACATGATTTATAGATATTTAACAGAACAACTAAACTAAGCTAAAACAACAATTTGCACATTTTTCTAGGTGCTTGGCAAATAATATGTTCTGATACTATTAATATGATGCAAAGCTGCCCATCTCCATGGCCTGCCCAGTCAGTCATGGGACAGCAAATAACAATCACTTTTCAGCCCACTGTTCCTTTATTCTTGAGTATAGGGAATAATGTGGAAAAATATTCATATTGCTTATCTCATATCTATAGTAAAAGAATGCAGGAAAAGCCAAAGAGGAAGACCTTAGAACCATTTCTTGCTGCTAATAGAAAAAATGTTTTAATCCAATACTGAATAGCAAAGTCAAGTTCAACAGTCAAATACTTCAAAGACACATGGCTCATTTTCTGTTTCATAGCTGGCTTATTCATTTGTATGCCACGAAAATGTCAGCAGAATTTGGTGATTCAGTGTACTGTTTTACACAATTTGTGACTGTGTCACAGATACTACTTTGGTTAAATAATGTCTCCACTGTACAAAGGCTTGTCAGTTGATTATGTACAGAGTTTGTGACATTGAAACTGCACTCTCTTCAAGTGGCTGCAGAAAAGAGAATCCGAGCCATTTGTAGTTACCTGTGGCTTTGAGTATCTTCCCACTTGTTTGAACGAGCTTTCAGTTCACACTCTGCTCTCACCAAATATTCTCAAAGGTTTGGCATGAATTATATCGGGATGTTCCCCCAAAGGCTCATGGCACCATAGACAGGGCTTTGGAGGAGTGACTAGATTATGGAGATGTGAAACCCACTGTGGACTAGTCCTGCGGTGATGCAAGGCGGGCCTGCCCCGCCCCTCCTACCTAGATCTTTTTTTCCCATTTCCTAACTGTCATACCATGAGCAAGCATTTTCTGCCATGCAGCCCTACCTTTCACTCAGCCAACCATGAATTGAAACCTCTATAATTTGTCACCCCAAATAAACCTTTCCTCTTTTATGCTGTGTCTGTGTGTCTCAGAGACAAGGACATGGGTAAGGCAGGGACAACTCTCCATTTGTATATTTTATATTTCATCTTGATATCCACCATAAAACCTACATTATCTGAATAGAATCCCATTGTCCGATATTCTAGATGCCATAATAAAAGATGCAACAAACTTTCAAAGCCCAATACAATAGAGAATTTTGAAAGGCCAATGACGTGACCCGTATTGGGAGATCTTCTATGAGGAAAACAGCCATATATGAACCGGACCTCTTCCACAAGAAGGAAGACAAAGCTCTTCATAGGTGTGTTGGATTTTGCAGGATCATTCATGTTGATAATATGTACTATTCCAAACTTTTATATCAAAATTTGCTAAGTTTTAGAGAAGCTCAAAGAAAACCAAAGTTTTCTAGTAAATATATATATATATATATATATATATATATATATATATATATATAT